>PVMI01010750.1:6053-29422 GCA_008528875.1 Aulacorthum solani
TATTCTTAACCTATAATTCCATACTAAGACATTTTTTCACTAAGGTGGTACCTGTCTATTATACTGGGCTGTTGCTTAACAATTATTATTTTACTTAGGTACCAATTAATTTTAAAATGTTACAATTAATTCTAAGCTATGCAGCTATAATAAAAACTTAAGCCCCCCTCCCAAATCAAAAAACGTGTTCATGTCTTGTGATATTAAGCAATGTAAATAAATGGATATCTGCTTTAAGACTTTGATGCATAAATTACAAACTTAACTCGTCAAGCAGCGAACCACTGCCTGTATATTACAATAGTTTAAAATGACCAGCCTTTAATATCTCTATATTTCTGAAATTTGGTTTTTCAATCTTATTGATAACTCGAGTGATAAATAGAGATACATATATGTATTCACCAGTCTTCATAAAATAATATTATTCCAAGAATAAAATCAAAATGAAATCTCAAAAAATGCAATTTTTCTTCGATGCTCTGAAATGAAATTCCGTTTATTGCGGCAATATAAAACGCTTCAGTACCGTTCCCTTACAATTTTAGGCCCTGTAATATACGTAGGTGTAAGTACTCGAGGCCTGCTATTGATTTATAACACATTTTCCGGTTGACCGATCGCGGCTGAAGATAATATTATTGTACCTTTGCCGACTCTCATATTAAACTCTACATGTACCTACAAAATATAATATACTCTCGAGGCGTCGACAGCGGTGGCTGCGGTGGCTGCATGCGCGGTATCTCGAGATCACGAAACACCACCACCGAGCACACGTATTTATTAATAGGTATACATTATAGTATTATACACATTATATTATATTATATTCGAGAACAGACGGTAATTACAAAATATTATATGTACCCGATTATTATGTAATTGGCGCGATTGTCGCTGTTCCGCATTGCAGTTGCGCAATTTTCAGCTCGAATTTGATTTTTACAACTCATTATATTATTATTATGCTACAGAGTGTTATTATTATCGCTATAGGTATACTATTATTATTGTTATTGGTGTTAAATTATTTCCCTTCTATTAATGCTAACAACATGGGTATTATATCTTATATTATGTACTTTATCCAGCCATCATGTAAGTACGTACATATATTATATATATAGTAATACACTGAGTACACTTCAGTTTTTTTTAATTTTTTAAATAGTTTCATTTTTACATTATATTATACTATTACTGTGTACGCGTACACACATAATATGTTATCCGCGTGCTATTTTGTTAATTTTATTTTCTTACAAACGGAGTGTGCACGATGTCATGCTGGCACTCGCCAAAGCCGTCGATCTGACAGACACGGTGCAACGATTATTGTTATAACTCGGAGCGGTGTGCGAAGACTGCACGATCTAGGACTAAGAAAAATAATGATAATAAGATTGAATTTCATTATTTCGACCGAAGACCCCACTCACCCCGCGAACCACAAATCAAACATTCGGTTTTTTCATTATTGTAGCGGATTTCGTCAGCTTCTTAATGTTCTTAATTCTTATTATCAAATAATTTAATTTAATACAAATGTAAAGGACAATGTGTCAATAATACATACCACAGTATTACACTATACAAATCCTAATCTATCCTAATAATTGTTTTTTTTGTTCCACTGATTATACTAATAATTGGTATTATCATACTTGTTGGATATAATACATACTATAATGATGCATTGATACGATATCTCCAATTTCTTAATTTTGTCTTAAAATAGTCTTTTTATAACGTTTAGGTACCTGCTACCTACTAAAATTAATATTTCTAAATTCAGAAATTCGATATTATAATTAACGATTATTAAGAATAATCATAAGACTAGATAGTAGGTACGCAAACCACATAGCTGAGTCATAAAACAGCCAACATAATATTATATTATGTTTTTATTATATTATAGTGAAATGAATTCAATTCAAAGTTAAAAATATATTAGACTCCATAAGTTTTGTTATTAAAATAACTCCTTGCCAATAACTTCTTTCAAAATCAATCAACATGTCACATGTATGTGTGCAGATGTGTATATAATATATTATATTATAGGTACTTACACTAAATACTCCATATCGTATATTTAAATATAATATATACCTACTATATGCACTGTCGCGTCACCAAGTGAGCACATATATAATTACGCATAAGACTTATATTGCACTAGACGATCCGACCGAACGCGCAGAAAACGCAAGTATTCAGACATATAATAATGTATATTATATATATGTGAGATGGTGCCCTAATTCACACGTGCTCGTGGTGCGAAGTTTATCTAAATAAATGTACTGTGGCCTCCAATAGATATCATGTACAATATACGTATTATATGGACATAATAAGGTATATACCTAAATATACAAGTGTGTTTGCAGTCTTGTATTATACACATAACCGTGCTGAACTCACAATAAGCTGATGCATCGTCGAGGAAAAAAATCCTGCCAAAACTATATATGCATTATGCATATCACAATAATATTGTACATTTACATATATCACTAGGCATATCAATTATTATACAAGTCGCGAACTAGTGAGTTTCAATCGGTCGGAAGAATATATATAATAGGTATATACAAATAATGGTACGACCATTATTGGTCGGTATCTATTCTGCACTGATCGGATATGAAATATTAGACCAGCAATCAGCAAAACAACGTCGAAATTAAAATACTTTTTCCAATCCAAACTGGATAAATATTATATATTTTTGTCAAACTCGACGTTGGTATCAGCGGTCACCGGCTATTATATTATTCTGGGCACAACTGAGCATATTGCAGTGATCTTATGCCGACTAACGTATGCGTATATTAAATCTATTCGTTTTTACACGGTTTCATACAACTATAACCATTCTATTTAGTTACAAAAAGGGAAACATTAATAGAGTATTTTGTTTTAAATTAAAATTCAATCTGATAAGTGATAGTTTAACATAATATCATGTATTACTTATATGGAACATGAAATATGATTTTTAAATGATTTAAGTGGGACCGATTACTACTTACTAATATGCTTGTTTGATGTGTTATTTGTACTTAAATTATTTTCATTTATTGCAAAATCAGGTTAAAATAATTTATAAGAATTTAAAACCAAGGGTTAGTATTATGTAGTGTAAATACATAACATTTATGACCTAGTTACGATAAAATATTTATATTATGTTAAATTGTAGAGTATATTCAATAGCTAGAAAGTCGATTGGGAAAAAAACGTATACAGTGTAATAAATAGTAAATATAGCTGCCTCGTAAATACTTTTAAATTTAAAATAAAAAATACTTTTAATAAGTATGTCCATATTCAATACATAAGCCAAGCAAATACTAGTGTCACTTCAGTACACTGATAGTATAACATTCAATAAAGTCATGCCTAGGTTTTAACTTTTCCAATTTTTAACTTCACCACTAATTAACAATAAATACAAACTGTTTAACCTATATCATCAATAGCCAACAGAATATGATTAGGATATCAATTTATTTTTTTTTTAGTGTAAGTATAAAACAATAAAATATCTTTATTATTCTCTGAAATCACTTAATTGATCGACTTAATTGGTTTTTCAATAAATGTTCTCTGATAAAATCAAATACATATACAAGCATTTAAAGTTAATATAATCGTATCGTATTACTATAACTGCATAAAAAAAATATGAATTATTACAAAAAGATTATTAGATAATAAATAATTTAATTGATTTCTTACATACACATCATTGTAACAACACTGGTTAATAAAGTTTCAACATTTTTTTTTCAAGTAACCAGATACACTTATGTGAAAAATTGAGTTGTATACTTTTTTTTTAATTAATATTACAACAAAAATATAATGACTACTGTAAAAAAATAATAAATCAGGGCCGGATATTTTTCCCACAAGAAGTGTGTGAGAAATGGTTTAATAAAATTAAGAAATTCATAGAGAGCACAAGTCTTATTGTTTTTTTTTTTTTTAATGATTATAATATTTTTTTTCCTCCGATACTATTTCGTGGTGATGGAGATAGAAAATATGAATTCTGCCCTTGGCTCACTTTCCATAATAATCATAAATAAAAATCGAAAGCAAACCGATTTCGAAAATCTAAGTTAAGATCAAATCTTTGGTACAGATCTTGTGACTTTTGTGTATACTAATATAGCTAAAATTTTAATACTGTATACACTCAGATTATTGTTTATAGAATATGAAAATTTGGTTAAGGAACTCGATTACAGTAAATTCCGCTAGCAAGGTCACGTATACCATACCTAAACAGTACGTATTATGTATATTATTGTATGTATAAATATTTAATCGTATATGCACATTAATTCAATTTCAATTTAAATATTTATCATTATATAATGCGTGTGATATATATATTTATTTTATCAGGCGTAAATACAAGTATAAACAATGAATATAAAACTATATACGTTTCAATGACTTTCACGGCTATTTTCCATTACACGCAAACGAATATATAATATTATCTATTATACACTATCACGCTCTACCCCATGATTAGTTCAAAACGCCCTCGACTGTACGCAGAAGACACACCCGTGCAGATGACTACAGAGAACAGTTTACATACGGACTTCTGAAGGCAACGGTGTCATTAATTGTTGGGAAATAAAATTGTGTTCTCTTGAAATTCTTGAAATCGAAATCAAACTACAGATTGTGACGAGTTGGAAAAACAATAACGTAATAATTATCACTAGGTCTAGGCGATCTCTATATGCATTTTAATGTTTTTTCCCCTCGAGTTCAAATATTGATTGGGTGTTAGATATGTCCACGATTTGAATTGGTCTCGATTAAAATAGAACAACTTTTTCCCCCATATTTTGCATGATTTTAAATTATGATATATTTTATCTAACGAACGTCTATAATTATTGGATTATTTGTTGGATTGTCGTAAATTTACAATCTAATCAGTAATTTTATCTTGGTGAGACGATCGATAGGATTACCTATAAATTATTTTTGTTTTTCATTAGTGAGTACGACAAGTTTTAGTCAATATAAATCCATTCATCGTTCCAATCGCTGGTCATTCGTGTTTCAAAATTTGAAAGAATATTATTATTACAGCAATATTCAATGAAATAATGACTAGGTAGGTACTTGAATAATAAATAATAATTCTATATAGATAATAATTATAATAAATAATAAATGGTTATTATTTAGTAGATAGGTTCTGTTTCATTTAGTTTCTGTTTTTAATGCACAAAAAATTTAATGTTGTTTAGAAATAAAAAATTGGTTTTTGCATATTTTGGTAAATAAAATGCATATTTTATAATTTTTAACTAAAAACTAACACTATCGTAATGTATTCACAGTAAGAATATACCTAGGGAATATGCTTAGTTTGATTTTTTTATTACTCAATCAGTTACAAATAAAATGGAATTTATTTGAAAAAATCATGACTTTTGCAACAGAAGAATTCGCCGTTAAAGATTTTCAATTTTTTTTTTACGAATTTAGTTCGATTTGCTCGTTTGCAATTTTTCCAATCGCAGTATAAACCAGCATTAGACACAGCTTATAAGTTTTTTAATTGTCATTCTATTTTTGCTAGAAAAAAAATCACAAATATTGATATAATGAAACATTTATTAATTTTGTGCAATGGAAATTAAAGTTTTTTTTTTAAATTGTTTATACCTATAACGGGTAGTCACCTATATGTATAGGTATTAGGTATACAGACAGGTATAGTAACTACGTTGCGTGATTACTGATTGCCACTGCACATAAATACATAAAGCAATTTTGAAATGTGCCGTCCCTTTAAAACAAACGATAAAAATATACTCCATATAGTTGTAGTGTATATATATATATATGTCATTACTTTATGTACAGTGTTCAGTCATCGAGGAAATGTTATTTGATAATTGTATCAGATAAAATGAGTTTAAAAAAAAACGGCAAGCAGTATTACATAATGCCTTCAACGATAACATACATTTTAATAATTATTCAAATCACATAGGTAAATTGTTTGTTAAATTTAAACAGTTATTTAAACAATACATGTAGAAAGTCTACAAGGGCTTTAAATGAGATTATGAAAGTAGATATTGCTCAGCTCCTGAACTCGCTCACACTTACGCGTCGTATATCTATAATAGTATAATGTCATATTATATATTGTTATTCAATAGAATCGTAGAGTTAGGATAAGTTCTAAAGGAAATAAAAAACGACCTCGGTACATGCATTTTTTTTAGTGTTGAAACTGAGATAGAAAATATGTCATTTAACTTATATTTTTGTATCATTGAACTATTATTACAATAACAAATCTCAACATTAAATATATGGCCACTTAAGTATTCTACATTTTATTTATATCTTTAACGTTATATTTTATGCATATAACCACATACGTAGTGAGTCATATATTTTTTAAGATACGATTTAATAATAATATTATAGTACTTTTTAATCAAGTTTCAACACTTAGCAATATTGAATTAACGTTAATATGGTTTTACTTATATACATGGATGAAGATTGAGTTTCTTATATTATATTGTATTGTCTATAAAAGGAATTTCAATAATCAAACGCCATGTTATGCATGTTTTGCAATATATAATTGTGAAATATTTTGATTTAGTTTGATTTCTAAAATAATTCTAATAAGTATTCATATTTAAAAATCTTGTTGAAAATTGAAAGCATTAAAATGTTAAACTTTTTATTAAATGAAGAAAAGTTATGGACAAAGAAATATTGTTATAGGTTTTTGCGTAGATATATCAACTATTAACTACCTACTACTATACACAATATGCTGATAATATCGGTAATTTTTTCATATTTCAAATAAACGATTACAACTAGGTCGGTATTGTAGGTGTTAAAAGATTTTATCAATATAACACATAGTTGATAGTTACATAATTGGGTGAGGTTAAAATGGAATTCTGATAGGTATTATGTAGTGGTAATAGGATACATTACGCGATGGTTCTTATAACATTTTCTTTTACACTAATATATTTGCTTACTTCTAAAGTTACTAAAAATATTAAATGTATATTGCTATTGTTTTAATTTACATTTGAATATAATTTGTCTAAAAACGACACACGTTTGTATGTATACAATATAATTTGGGTCAAAATAATCAACTATGGGTATCGTGGATTCAGAAATGTATAGAATTACAAAATTGTACTTTATATTTTCATCAATGCAGTAAAAGAGAAAGGAAAATTTTTGGTAAAAATTGTAACCCAATGAATTGGTTCTCGATAAAAGAACATGAATGGTTGCAGAAATAGCTATTCGTATGATTAGAATAACGACTACCTACCTACTATATAGTTCAAAGACCCATCTAAATTCCATTTCACGACTTCTTGCATTTATATAATTTATAAACACAATAAAAATCATTTGCTCTTTTTTTTCTCCTACCAAAAATAATTAAACTGTTTCGTGATATTACGGGTACCACTGTGTAATTCAAATGATTTAAAAATTGATTGTTAATTATTGCCCATTACGTAACAGGTTGTATGTAATAAATTAAATATACACCTAGGTAAGTATTTTGTCATAACTATTATTATTCAAGTATTCGGCGATTCAAAACAAAACAATAACATTTTAATATATTATGTGTTTCTACTATATTTAATTGAATTCAAAATAGATTAACTTTTCAAATTAGTATCTTTGAGGTGTCAGTCTTAAGTGTGATATAACTGTCATATACTCATATATAATTATGTTGTATACTTGTATATTATGCATTATCCAGGATTAAACGTGATCAGGCATATTCTCGATGAACATTACGCACGCATATTTTGTATCACGGTAAACTAACCTGCACATGCACATAGTAAATTGTTTATATTGAAATGGAGAAAAAAAATCATCAAAAATGTATATTTTGTTGTTACGTCTTATTTGTTTCTTAAACAAACAGCACGAAATATATAAATATATATTAATACATTAAAAACAATTTTAATAATTACATTGCTTATGTTATCGTGCCAACATTCTCCCTTGTGAATCACATACATGTGTGTAAATCCTAATTTTGAATCACTGAAATTATTTGAGTGATTACGTATCTTTGTACATTTTTCTGTTATTTGACGTTAATATTTAGTGTATATTATAGCGATGGTCATTAGAAGGCATATCATACATGTCCATTACTTTCAGTATTAATGACGATGGTCGTCTATATACCTACTATACGATAATACAGATTGCAATATGATTATGTTACAGACGCAATAAACATGATTTCATACATCTTAATTAAAATAATTATAGTTTGTCCATAGTCCATATAAAACCATTGAATAATCGTTTCCTCAAATCAAGTGAAATCAACAAGTATGCTATATTGGGCATGTTTTAATTAGCTGATGTTCTATATGCGTGTACAATAAACTACTTACTAGTTACCATCAATTTCGTAACGCGATGTTTATGATATTATTATTATGTAGCCATGTTATCCGCCTGGATATAAGTCATGTAGGCAACTTATCTAACAACATCGTTCTTAACTTGCCTGCGTTGTACGCGAACGTGCGGTGTGCTCCATTAATGGTAGGCAATAACTCATTATGAACAATTATTAATAATTTAGATTTTACAATGAATAATTTTTTGAAAATTGATATACACGTATTTTTCCACCCACGTATAGGATTACGATGTTTAATGGTGCAATTTTATTGTATTTACGGTCTTGGACTTTCACTAAGAACTATTAATATCTCATTAATACAATACAGAAACAAAAGGAAAAAGCTAAAGGAATTACTTCATTTAGTGTTCACAATTCGCATTGAAAACTATGTGAAGTATAATAATTATAATAAGTTATTTGTAACTTGAACTCGAACGAATTTATGAGTTTATTTTAATCGAAATTACAATTTTATAGTCAACCTATAAATAATACAGATTAAATAAGTTTCGAAATATTCTTAAAAAATATATAGTAATTATTATAGGTTCCTATTTATTAAGAAACTTTTTTCTTTCGAGTCGAGGTGATAGGTCATTTCACAGGTAATTAAATGTATAAACATTAATACATATAAACTATTGATAATACGTACAACATAATATCAATTAGTCAAAAATTTAACAAGTATATAAAATAAAATAAAATGTATGAAATATTGTACTAAGTAGATAATGGTAATAATAATAATGGCCATGGTAAAAATGGGTGATACTAGAAGTAACGTATGAAATTGTGATTTTAAATTTCGTCACATCCAAAATTCTGCCATCAATATAGCCTTGTTATTTGAGAGGCTTGTTAGTCTGTTACTTCACATTTCACTAGGCATTTGGTGCAATTTAGCAGATTTCTGGGCCTCTCCGCATACACAGCTCGCATCTTCCTTCCCATCGCTTCGCGTATAAAAAACTTAAAAGTATAGACAAAATCGTTTGAATAAAAACATTTAGAAAATAATTTTACTAGTATTAAACATTCAACTTGCATTATTCTCCTCGTGTAGAATAGTGGTGTTCTATTATTATTTATTATTAATTTGAAAATTATCGCATTCCGAAAACGATTGTGAGTGCATATCAGTAAAATAATATCAGCTAAGAATTCTCAAATATCTGTGCAAGTCATCGAAATTAATCTCAAAAAAATTACTCATAATATTGAAAAATCATCTTTCCACAGTACCAGATATAGTGTGATGAACCTTAAAAGTCTTGAGGGTGGTTTTGTTAGATATCAGACAAAATTTCTACAGACAAATAATATAAGTCCAACCCCAATACGTTCTAAAAAATTATATTTTTCTTTGTTTAGAACTTAATTTTACATTACAACAGGACACAAGTTAATAACACAGATTACAATCACGAAAATATCATAATGAGTAATAAGAAAATATTTTGATTTATGACTATGTTGTGTGAAATAAAAACGGTAATTTATTTTCCATATCATAAATGTAAACAAATTAATAAATTAGACGGCCCTATAAAATAAAAATAATAAAAACTACGATATTTTAATGTTTTAATTATTGAATTGTAGCCTGGGGCATATCCGCAATAAACAACTTTGGATTGTTAAATATTATTTCTATTCAAGAGAGATTTATTTAGACAGAAATTAAGTAGAAAGTTTAAACTCATTTATATTCAATATAACCTTTTAAAATACTGTCCGTCCAACAATTAAAAATAGTAAACCTGGCTAAACCAAACGATGGAAATTAAGTAGGTACCTACGTTTCTGTCATGTTTCGAGTTTGGAATTCAAATTAATTATACATAATTATTATAAAACTAGTAATTTTAAGTGAACAGTTAACAAAAATAAAAATAAAAAAATCGAGTGTTTTAATAAAGTGAGTTAATTCATGTCATTATAATATATTATACATTTCTACGCGCCGTATATAATGTATACCTATATAGAAAGTCATTTGAAGTCGTAAATTCGTAATAAGAGAGTTTAATATTATTCAATTCCATTTGAAAATATTCTATTTTTACCGGATTTCAACATAACAGAAACATAATAGTATAATAGGTACATATATACTATATACACATGAGATTATCAATCTTGCAATTTGATTTAAACATTAACTCCAATTTTATGATAGTTCACGTTTAAACAAACAAATAATATTATCGTGCGCACGATAACCATGATGCACAACACTTTCTCCAACTTTTATGATTCTCAAGATGAGCCACCATGGATTTTCCGAAAATATACATTTTTTTATAATTTATAATATATACATCCTGTAACTGCCAATGTGTTAACCACATATTATATTACTACTGGAATAAATGAAAATGATTTTCTTTAAAATATTTGACAATGTGCATAATATTCAGTTACTCAGGTGTCACGTTTTTTTTTAAAACTAAACATTTATAAACATATTTTAGAAATACAAAAAGTACATTTTTAATTGTTTCGAGGAAACTCCATGTAAAAAATATAAGTAAAATATGCCTTAAAGTTTTTTTTACAATTGACGTTCCTTTTTGTTTTTAATCGACCAACGACTGTAGTAACCATTGGCTGGGATTATCGGCAAGGCATATAGGTATAAAATACTCAAATTTATTATTTATGCTTAAGTTCTGGTCCATCAATTAAGGAAGTAGTGACATTTTTTGTAACCACTAACCACTCTTCACACCAAGCACATGTCTTATCGTTAAATCGACAACATAAGATAATCACTGCGCAATATCCGATCAATTAAAATTATCTTTAGATAATATTATACTCAAATTTACAACATTTTGTCCTTAAAACTATACTATATATAAATTAGTCAGATGTCACTCTTTCATAAAAATGAGCAAGGTATTGAATCCAAATCGAACGTCAACTGTTATACTTAAATGTACCCACACAATGTAGAAATGCGTAATAGAATTATTATTTTACTTATTAACACCTAATTTATATTCTATTACATATGTATATACCAAACGAAAATAAAATTTCACGGAGTAGTCAACATCTTATATCCAGGTAACATCTATACCTTAATTATATCCCGTGCGCTCTATCTTATAGTTGTATAGCAGGTTATATAAATATTAAATACACACAGTCTTGTAATATTTATTATCGCACGTCACACGGAAAATGCACATCATGTAACCAATATATACGTGTTGACATATGAAATGTCTAATACGCTCGTCTCACGAGGATATAATAACGATAACAAACGGTTCGGATCACATATATTGGCATGCCACTGCTGTGGCGCGTCGTCACACGAAAGTGAAATCTTCCGTGACCAGAATTGAACGATTTTCGTCCTTTATAGATAGGTGTGCAATGTGTTCCTATATTACTATATAAGTAATAAATAATAACATGTATATATATCGATACAATAATATAATGTATACGATTTACGTTTAACACACACGCACAATACGCGATTTCGATAATTACGTAAAAAATAAAATCTTTATAATAATATATATAATACCTGCGCAGTATATCATTCGAGTACGCGTGTGTCTGTTTGTAAACGAAAATACAGACAACAGAAAAATATTGAATCCATAACAGGACGCCACGGGGGTATCGATGGAGAAAGTTGATGATGTTTTCTTCGTTTTTCCCGAAAACAATAAAAATCCTTCTCGCTGCCTTTCGATAAAGGCGGTCCGAAAATTCAAACACATAGTAAATAGGTACGTGTAATTATATCACAAAATTAAAAGTTATATATTTTATTTCGTTTTATGCTCATTAATTTACGCGTATGTATGTAATGTGTGCGTATAATATACGTGTTAAACGTGTGAACATGTGATATACTTTGGTGTATTTTATCGTCCTAAAGCGCTGCTGCCGAGAGCACTCACTCGTGCCGTTTAAACGGCTTACGTAATGTTTTACGTCCGACTGGTTTGTTCGGATGTTATAGTTTCGTTTCGCTTTTCGCCGCCACCGCTCTCTCGGAATTGACGAAATTCACCGCCGCCGGACTCGAGAACAATGATAGATATTTTAATATTATAACGTAAAATGTTTTGGGACCTCGCAGTGCGGGCAAGAAGATCCGGACGGAACAATTGTCCGAGAGGAGACAGGGCAGTATTAATAATATTATAGCAGTCGGACTTTTTCTTTCCTACATTACCCACCGAAACTACGGCATGAGAGGTAATTATAATACGGTCTGAACACTATCAACGCCGTGGATCAGCCATCTCCGTCTGCGTTTTTATGTGCACGTTCAACCGGAAGTCAATGGTGTGTACCTATATATAGTGTACTACGGTCATATACTATATAAGGCTACGCGTGGCTGAAGCCTATCATATAGGTATGGAATTGGACATTAGCCGTGTATACAATAATATAATGCACATATTTATACAGGGCGATTCTTTGAACATCCAACACTCACAAAGTGTAGCACTTTTATCTCTACTGTGATTTGTTTAAAAAAAATTGCAGGTTCGACATTTTTATATTGACCTTATATACGTACATTTCACCCGTACGCTTGTATTGATCAATAACCACTACACACACTTTATGTGTATTTTAAAACGGGGAGAATTAAGTTTAGATGATCATCAAACTGTGGAGTGTGGGGATAGCCACATTCAAAGGACAAAAAAATATGACAAATGTAGCGAGTTGATGCTTGTCAATCGCTTAGCATACTTCATGTTTGTCAACCGTTATTACTCTGCATAGGTGCACGACGACGTCAACAGAAATAAATACAAATTTCCATTAAGTTGTATAAAATTAAAAATAATTCTTCAATCAAAATAAGAGAACTCGAATGTTGAGGGGTACATCGTTCATCACATCCTTGTTTCTTTACTTTTTATCTAAACAAAAAATGCTCACATTCAGTATTTACCTATATATATGCATCAACATTAAAGATTCTCACAAAAGTATTTTGCTTCA
Organism: Aulacorthum solani; assembly: GCA_008528875.1. Taxonomy (NCBI): domain Eukaryota; kingdom Metazoa; phylum Arthropoda; class Insecta; order Hemiptera; family Aphididae; genus Aulacorthum; species Aulacorthum solani. Next base: position 19,555 of record PVMI01010750.1, read on the forward strand.
GGTTGCTTGTTAAAAATCAAAAGTCCATTATGGGGTTCATCAACAGACATAAACGTGGGAAAAATAAGGCAATAATATCAAAATTTATGTTTGCATAATATGTACGTTTATCTACCTTAAAATGCAATACAATAAAAGATAATATTTGCCGAAATACTATGGGTCTATAAACAAGAAATAATAATAGATATTAACTGCAAACGCCCCGTGCACGTGAAACAATAAAATATTATAATGTCTATAAACAATAATTTTGTTCCAGACGACTTGCGCCAATCCCCGCACAAAATTATAATACTATTATAGACTTGAATAGTTGTATACACGCAACCGTTTTTATGGTCCGTTTATTGCGCTGCAGACTTGCTACAGTATTGACCTAGGACACGCGCATAATCCCTCGAATAATAATTATATATGTATATACGTTATTAAATATTCATTATATTATGCGAAAACGTTATTTACGACGCGTTTACGACTGTTATAATAATTTCTAATTTGTTATCCTCTCTGTATATATATCAACGTCTTCTTCCGTAGTTATGTATAGAGTGTTAATCTGTATCATACGATTGCTCCAACACTATAATATTCACTATGTCGATTTCTCTAACTCTATTATCCCAAATATTGCTATAACCATACATCCGACAAACATAACTTTATAACTTAGAAATATATAGTGTGTTTTCGATTTTAAAAGTACAATCACTATCAAACTCTACGGAGATGAATAAATAATAATAAACCATGTTTTCCATAATATGTCGTCTAGATATTTTTTAACCTCTTCAAATAATTATGAAAAAAAAATGTTTTTACATACCCTTCACCTATATATAGGTACAAGTATTATGTTTCATACACGAATCTACATAAAATATTTATTTTTCTTTAAAAAAGTTTTATGTTCTGTTATTTTATAACTTATCTGCATGGAACTCTTTGATGCATTATTATAATATTTACGGGTAGAATAATATCCGAAATAAAATAAACATGAAATATGAAAAACAAAAGCTCTAAAATAACAATAGGTACTATTGTATTAATGTATTATAAATTATTATAGAACAATAAATTATTAATATTGTTCCGTGATATTATTTTTAAAGAAGTTATAAGAACGCACGCTGTTCCTCGCTACTATTACGATTTGCGTTACATAAGATAAGATAATATTATCAATTATCATTATTATAATAACAAGTTTATTATTGTGTTTGAGAAATCGAACGTCCTTCTTATGCTACATAAACTGCGCTTCCCGGAATATCATCGTATCCGGTATTTTCCCCTTCGACTCATCCACGACACCACGATTTAGTGCTCCAGAAGTCCAGTGGCGTCCGACCGAGAATCGGATAATTACGTATAACCCAACCTATAATGGCAATAATATAATTATTATATCAATGAAAGTCTGTCTGGACAAAGTCACTATTCGCACTCCAAATACTTGGACTCATATAGTATTGGTTCGTGGTTGATGTAGGTATATTATCATGCTCTGTGTATCCAATTATATTATACTGCAGCTATCGTCGTTACTCGTTATTAACCGGTGTGATATTTTTTACCCGTAGAAAACACTTTTTTTCCTTACATCCTATAATATAATAGCATTATTATATTATATGTATACAGAATTTCGCAGGAACGAAAATTTCTCATCGTATTTAATATTTTTGTGTAATATATTAATATAACTTAACTGTATTATCTAATAATAGGTGTATCATAATTTATAATTCTCTGGTATTGTCTTAAGGTAGTCAAGTATGAAGTAACTATCAAGTTATAAACTTGTCGAACGAGTCAAATTGAAATGTTAGTCTTATAGCGTGACAGTGACGTATGCATATAAAATCACTTTTAGTGCATACAATTAAAACAATTTGTACATAATATCATCACGAGATTATCAGCAATATTAACATTTAACACCAATACACCATATACATAGGTACACGGAGACAGAGTCTTGATAATTTTTTTATATTTTTAATCTGGTTGAATCTTTATATTATGTTTAATTTAATACCATCGGCACGTGCAGCGTTAGATCAAATGTGTATTATGTAATATGTAATGAAATAGAAAAACTAAAGAAATCATAAATAAGTCACAAAAATTAGCAAAATTACTGTAATTCTGTGTGAACGCGTTTAGTAATATTAAATTGCCGATTAAAAACACTGCGCCTGCCGTCGGTCGTTAAAAATCATTTTCACCTACACCACTCACGACCATCCTAACTGCGTCATGTTCTTGACACTTCGGCCGTCTTGTAATCTGAGGTGAGGTGAACTTCACGGCCAACGGCCAACACGACTTTACTGACAAGTCTGGCCAACAAAACAAGTATTTAGTACAAATTTAAGCGTTTTCCGTGATCCCGTTTTTGCCTCTAATAAATATAATCAGATTTTTGTTTTGGTTCATACTTCGCATGATAATCGTAATGCGTACAATGCGTACATGTAATACGTATCTACATATTATTATGTTGAACTAGTTTTTTTACGTTTCACAAATTCCATTAAGATGTGATTTTGATTCGGATACTTTATGCGTATGCGTACGCTTATAGTAGTAATGGAGTAGTGTCTTATATAGTTTATTTGATTTCTTCATTAAAATAAGTGTTCTTTTTATCTGATCAAATAGAAATAAAATAAATTGAGAAAAGACGGTTTTTTTAATACAATATGTAATTACTATTATCACGTTGCGTTATAGTGCTCTAGTTCTATCGTATACGGAGCTTGCACACCAATATAATGACTTTAATACACCTGCATGTATATCGAACGAGCCTATATTATTTGGTGTTTTATTGAAATGTTATCAAATCTGGACATCTGGGTGTGCGCATAATTGTGTATGAAAACAAAAACACGAGTTTCATAATTTTAATTAAAATCTCCTATTTCAAAAAACAGATTACCGGTGAATGAAATATGAGTGTATGTTTTAACTCTATAGTGATATAATAATATCATTCTATATCTGTACAGCATTTAATTCTACATGTTACATATTATACACTGAATGTGACTTATTTCATAACAAGTTATTTACTACTTATTTGGTCCAAATAATTATTTACGGGTTCGTTTTATTCTTATCAAACTAGTCTATCTCTCCAGTGTTACACTCATTGCATGTTATTATTATCATATTATAATATAGCCCTGTTTTTTAATCATCTATTTGTTTTAATCGAATTTAAATTCAAAATTAAGAAAATACAACTGCCAATCACCATATCGTTGTTGTCCGATTAAATTAATTTTGAAATACAAAACTAGTTCTATTTTATTTTGGATTTCGACGTTAATCGGTAATGAACAACAAATGTAATCCAAGGCCAAATCATCGATACAGATCTAATGATCAATAATAGTGGCTACGTGCACGATATCCAATTGTTGCGTAAGGTCTCATCATACAGTTACAATGGCTATTGGCTACCAACTGGTCCCGATAAAACGTGCTTTAATATTTATGACCATACACCGCATCAGAAAACAATTGATTGTAACTCTGAAATAGATTTTAAAAAATAATAATATTAGGTAATATCTAGTACCTATATTGTTTTAATATTATTGACGCTGATCTTAATCCATAATATTTGTTTTATTTGACGCCCGTGTAATTTGAGCTTATTATTTATTTAGTTCATCGATTACAGCCCCGAGTGCCTGAGACCATTGATAATTCGAAACGAAAGCACCGAAAAGTGTGAAATATTCAATGTTTATGTCATTATATGTGTAACTGCAGTGTAATTCAATTTTGAGAAATTCTCTTTTAAAAATTACTGAATTTTCAAACGGTGGGCATATCAACACGAATACTGCTGGAATATATGCATGCAATTATAAAATTATATGAATGATCTAAATTAAATTAAATTAACATTTAATTGGCAATTTAAAATAGCATTTTCTTACATTTCCGAAATAGTTAAATAAGTAGTATCTAAGTAGTCCATACAAAATACTTTTTAAAATATTATTGTGTACATACTGCAGCAGATAAATACATAATGTATTATGCAGTATGCTTTTTCAACATATACTTATAGGTATATAAGTGCATGACACAATTCAACCGTTTTTTGAACATTTAAATGTTCATAATAAACTCATATAACTCACATGCATGTGTGTGTTTGTGGTACACGTATCTCAGTTATTTTTGTTTTAAATATTACATGCATGTTTCCTGTAGTAGTACATTAATATTTACTAAACGACAAACATTGTGGGATTAACAATGAAAATTCACGATTACACCAAACTTGTTAACTTTTATAGACCAAATACCATGTATTTGAAGATATAAGAGCAGAATGCATAATTATTACATATTATATAGAGTCATAGAGATGATTTTAATATTACACAGTATATTGTATAAGTATCACGTATGTCGTAACAGTTTTACGAAAAACAGACATCGAATGCGTTTCTCGTACATGTAATAGCAATAATATCACAAGTCCTGTGTCTTAGATTTTATTCTCGAATTTCTAATTTCAAACACTCAAAATAAAGATTCAAGGCATACGACTAACAATAATATATTTGATATTTAAGTATTGTTTTAAGTATTATATGTGACCATACAGTAGTATTTTTGATGGAATAATCTTTTAATTTTGGTGCAAATGATAAACACAGTTTTCAGTTACCTAAATACTACCGTGGACGCGCGGTGGTACAAATTATAGACTCCTTGTATATGAACGAAATTTCTAACCTTCCTGTAGGTACTATTATTACAGTTTGAGGACGGGAATACAGATACCTAGTTGAAATATGTAAGAGGTTAACGGTGAAATTAAGTTGTATGAAACTTATTTTTTACTGACTAGTTTAAAAAATTGCCTTACATGCTAATATCAGACATATCATGATTTATATGTATTACATACTTATTAATATTTTAATATATTAAAAAATATACATATAACGTTTTGAGGCCGTGTGTACCATGTATGGGTGGCGGCAACAATTGATAAGTAGGTATATGGTTCTTTTGGACATTTTGATGTAGGTATCCAAATTGAATCTCGAACGAGTTTCTGAGTTTTTTCACTTTGTGTAATAATAGGATGATACTATAATAGGTCCATTAAAATAGCAGGTTTAGAAAATATGTAGACTATGATGATTTAAAAATTTTAGTAGGTAATTCATATTAATCTATGGACATTATGTATTTTGTATACATTTTCCGAGTATAATAACTAATAAGTACCGACTAAATTAAATATTTCATGTATTTAATAGTTTTATAGAACCATTTTTTAAGACTATTATCATTTTTAGTATAATAAATATTGTAATAACTCTGAAACTACTCGTTTGAATTTTGATTTATATGCATCGACTTTTTTTAAAAAAAATCATAATAATTTACAGTACCTACAAAATGTGGGTTTCATTTGAAAACAGTGGTTTGTATCGGACAGGACACTCCTCGGATGATGTAAAAACTATGGAAGTATTTGAAAAATTGTCTTCGAGCAGTATAGGTACTTACACTAATTACAAAAATCATTATTAATTCGTTATTAAACAAAAAATTGATGGTTTCACTTTTTGGAAACGTCTAAAGAAAAATATGTCTGAATATTTTTCGTCGTATAATACTTAAGCGGTATATAATATTGGGGTACACCGTCTACTTATAGTGCACGTCTATCAATAACCTGCAGGTGCACATAATAACGAATACACATATATATTATGTATATGCAAGTATGAAACACTGCACCCATGATAGTCCGATGCATTGATACGCAATATATACTTATATTATGCCTTGACGATTGCGCTTTCGTATTTATTTTATATCATATATACGTACATACTTGTACTCTAGTGCACCACGCTCGATTCCCACGTCCGGTATAATATATACGGTTGCAAAGGCTCGACATCGGTCGGCGGGAAATTCGCACGGATGTAGGTATCCGAAGGTTCGGACATATTATATTGCATGCATATATACTATACAAGTACGGGTGTATAGACGGCTTACGGTGTCGCGTCGTGTAGCTAAACGTATACTTATATATTATTATGTATATGCGTACATAACACAAGCCTATGTGTATGTAATGAAGTAATGGGTCGTATTATATATTATTATCTTGCATTATAGTCATTATAATTATTATTATGTGGCGTGAATCCGAGATCCGCGAGACCAGACGAATATGCGGCGGAGTAACGGAAAAGCACATCCGGTCGGAAACACACACGAGCATGAGATTCGTCTTCGTCAACTGCGTATACTTCCTATATATTATGACACAATTGTATTATTATTGCATTATAAATTATAGGTAGGTAATATATAAAGCCGGCGGAGGCGATGAGCCAAGCGTTTCTCAAAAATGAAAGACTTAAACGCGCTACTCACACTGTTATAATAATAATAATAATATTATGCACAAGTAGTTTTACCCGCGCTGCCGCATAATATATAATATTATACATATTATTATTATTATTATTATTATTACGAACACGCGCGTGCGCAGGTTAGGTATACATTAATATTATTATCATTATAATTACGACCGTTTCAATACATCGAACGTATATAGTAATTATAATTGACAAGTGTGTATACACGGTGCACAATATATTATACTGGTATTTATATACATGTATAATATTATACGTGTTGTTAAATTATATACATAATACATATATAATATTATTGTACACATATATGTTTACACTTAACACCGCGTGAACGCTCAATGATTTACGACTAACACACACCTATTATACATTGAAATCATTAAATACCTGTTCGAACTGTATAGCTGGTAGGTACCTATATACTTTTAATTGACCGCTGTCGGACGTACGAATAGACATTCGACGGCACCTGCACACACGCTATCCCGAGGCCTAATGAAATCGTCAAAAAGAGGAAGTCGTCGACTTATAGTCCGTTATGAATTCATATATTATTATACATATATGATATATCTATTACACATTCCGTACACGTCGAGTCGCTGTATAAACGATTCGTCTATAGGTAATCTATATTATGAAATGTTCTGCTGCAGTTTTGCACGACTGAGCGAAGAGGAAATAAATGCAAAATAAATCGTTTTTATATATAAAACAATTAATATTTATTCAAAAAAAAAATCATATTTATATTATACATACTATGCACATAAAACGTGTGTTTTAAATTATAAATACTCTATATTATGTAGTATATATAAATACAAATAATATAATTATATTAACATTAAATAAACACGAAAAAGATCAAATCAAATATTGCACTTCGTTACAAAGACTATAGTAAATGTCCTAAATCTAAAATAAACATAATAATAATTCAAAATATTTGGTTGCACTAAGGTGAATAATATATAATATAATATGCGTATATAATATAGTGTTTTGTCCGACTAACGTAATTAATATGTATGGTTCGTTTGCGGACAGCATTTTTGATTCAAAAATTGTTGCGTTGTGTGTTATGATTATATAATATAGGTATAGGTAGATTGCATAGTAGAAAAATCAAACAGCTCGTATGGGGAAAACGTGGATATGTGAAGTAACGGCGAGGAGACGCATAACTCGACCGGTATAGAAAGCGAATATGAGTACCTATACCAAGAGTAGGTTTAGGTTTTATTCCGCTAGACGTGCGGTTTTTATATGAAAACTCAACTTTGTAATAATAATAATAACAACGTAATTTGACGTAATTCCGTCTGCAGTTAGAATAAAGTGTATGACCAACATACGCGATTTCGTACTTATATTATATAAAGGTAAGGCGGGTCGAAAAAGACTTGTCCCGTAATCGAAAAAAAAAATATCTTATCCTTAAGGGTCGGGGGATGGCGGGGAAAGAGGGAGTACTGTACACGCGACAATAATTACTATAAATTATCATTAATACGAGCAAAGTCTAAAAAAAATATCTCTTTTGGCAGGAAGACGGGGCACATACGACAACTACATGCGTGTGTACTTCTTGAATTATGCGTAATAGTTGTAGTCAGCGTACAGAGGTTGGCCGCCGTTGTTGTCCGCAGGTTCGTATTTGAGCAGAGTGATTGGCGTGGGCGACGCCGAAGGTCGGTCGGACGTGGCGTCGGCCGCCGCAGTGGCGTTGTCGGCCGGGAACAAGACGGGACCGGCCTTGGCCGAGTCTGGCGTCGGTGACGGTGATGGGGACGATGCCAGAGATTCGGCGTCGGGAGTCACGGCCGACGTGTAGTAATAATACTCGGGAGCGGCTTCGGCTTCGGCTTTGGCTTGGGCGTCATATTCGGCTGGGGATGCGGCGTAATACTGAGGAGCGGCGGCGGCGGCAAGGGCAGTGTAATATTTGGGAGTGGCCGTGGCCACGTCGGAATCCTGAACCACATGGTTCGGGTACGCCATGTAGTTGACTGCGGCCGCAGTGGCCGTTGGCGAAGCCTTGCCGTAGAAGCCGCGGTACACGAGCGGCGGTGGGTACTTGGACGGCGGCGCCTGCTTGTAAGCGACGAACGCTGGCTTGTGCTGCTGGGGCACCTGATACGCTGGATTCGGCTGTTGCTTGTAAGTCTGCTGTGCCAGCGGTTGTTGCTTGTAAGTCTGCTGCAGTGACAGTAGTTGTTGCTTTTGGTGGTGTTGGTGCTGTTGTGGTTGCTGGTGGTGTTTGGCGGGGTGAACGTTGTGGCCGCTCTTGGAAACGACAGCGTTGAACCCGTTGTGGCTGTCGGCCGTATAGTCGACCGTCCGTATGGAACCGTCGGGCTCCATCAGGCTGTACGATCCTTTGACCACGTCGCCCTCTCGGTGCTCCCATTGGCTCTTCAGGTCACCAGTGTGCAAGTCCTTGACGCCGTAGTTAAAATGATAGTTGGGCTCGCTCTGTGAACACAAAACACGACGTTGACGGATGAAGACGATTGCAAATGGCGAGGGCTTAAAACGACCCCAAGACCGGATTTCTACGCCACTCAATACACATTATAATTTAAAATTCATACTATTATACTACGTTACATATGTTATTATCATTATTATAGAAACGCATTGCTGAAAAATTTGTCCCAAATATTTATTACTGGCTACTGCGAATAGTTACTGTATCGCGTATATTATTATTTATTAACGACGACTGTACACCGTTAATAACGACGCTTGGAAACCACGTCCATTATCAATGGATTCATTAGATAGGACGTACCTAAACGAGATTATATTATACGGAAAACCAGCTCCTCTCGCGCACGTGTACTTTTGATAATAATATATATTTTTGTGTACACGAGCCATTCGCTTCCGTTATGCAACAATACCCAGCGCTGCAGGTCCATAATATAATATATAGTGTGTACATNNCATAGGTATAATTAATGTACCCATAATATTATTATAATTGTTATTTGGTCGTCGTCGATGCGATGCGTATATAATACTATACTTGCGACTCGCCGAGACGTTTGAAAACCGCCCCTCGCGCGTTTCGTGTTATAAGCTAATTATGATTTTGATCTTGCAGCATTTGTTTTTTATCCGTTGTGAAACGAGTGAGTATAGGTACTAGCGGTACGGCGAAGGACTTTGTGTTCGGGGGCGCGCACGTGACGAAACAAAAAGAATTCTACACAATTTATGCACGAAACCCGGACGCAACAAGTGGCCAGGGCCAATCGCTCCGATTTAATCCGTCCATTTTATGGGTGTAATGAATAGAGCATGAGAAATTCCAAAAGTAGAGTTATGACCGCTCACAACCGTAAAGGTTATACATGAGTATGAAATATATACGTTCCGGAGTGTGGTACAAGAGGATAAGTGCC
>PVMI01010751.1:0-13871 GCA_008528875.1 Aulacorthum solani
TTGGATCGATGCGTATACATTGTACGCCATTTGAGCTGACTATAGTTAGTATAGTTACCGATCATAGTAAAAAAAAACGACTTATAACAGTTTTATTTTTGGGTAGTTTTATTTCTCAAAAAAATTGTTGGGATTATTTATGGAATAATTATGAAAAACAAATATCCATCAGATGTCATTATTTAAAAAGAGTTTTTTGCTGCAGAACTATGTGCTTTGTCTAACCGCACTCCTCACATTAATTGAAATGTTGAAATTGTATAGTTTAGGGTAGAAAAACGTCATATTTGAGTAATATTGTAATCGAGTTAAGAACAGGCAATGTTCGAAGTTCAATCGATCCAAATCTTTAACTATTTCATAGAACGTATATACTTCATGTTTGGAGAAGAAAATCATATTACTATACATTTGTTTCTTATTAAAGGTAACAATAATTAATATTTCTCAGTCCAGTAAAATTGCATTGGTATGGGGTTTTCTGGAAACTATAAAGAACACAGTTATAGCATGTTTCGATGATTTTTGGTCCTTTGTTGATACGATGAGTATCCGCAAGGTACCTATAGGTTACATGACTTGCAATTTTTTCAAAAATTATTTCACCTTTTATTTCTTTAATTTTTACTTAATTATATTAAATTAAATCTAATAAATAAACAATAATATATGAAAAAATGAAAATGTGTATTCTAAATATGTAATATTCTAAATTTCTAACTAAGACAATCAGTAATGAATTGTATTTTTGTAGTAGAATCATTCTTCGCCAAATTTATTTAAATATATACAAAGATTCATTATTATTTTTGAATTGCAGTCTTGTATAATAATTATGAATACAAATTAATGTTAACAATATTAAATATACAAATCATACTGATATTCGTTAATAAATAGGTTTTCTGTATTTTTGAAACGATACGAATATTGGGTGCCCGTGTCTGTCCCGAATGTAATTATACTGCAAAATAAGATCAATTCACCTTAACTTTACCCGTGTTTCACTTATTTTACTAGTTAATTCTATCGGAATTTTAAATACATCAGGTGTCACTAAAAAATACACATTTTTGATCATTCTGATGGACCTGCAATGAGTATACTATTTGTGGGGATATAAAAATCTTCACTTCACATTTATATTCTCATACATGCTACATACATACTACATGCTATGTACCGTAGTTTGGTAGGTTGGTATCTACCATGCTTTCGGGAAACATCAAAATTAAAATTAATGCTCATCGATCGCGAATTCGGTCATTCGTGCATGAATATGTATGTATAGTGTAATGAAGTTGTAAAACATGACGTGTACAGACACGTAGTGTATAATAATAAATTATATCATTACTTATTATACGTACACTCACCGTATTCGATAGGCCAGAGGCTCGTGTTATAGCGGTGGTGTGTATGTATTTTTTTTTAGTCGGGTTTGATTAAAACGATATCTCATAATGTCCAAAAAACACTCGTGGTTGGCATGTAAACATACACACGCACACACCGCTCTCAGTGCCCTGTATAGTGAAAAGCGTGGGTTCGAGGGGCAAGTGTGTTTTCAAAAATAATAACGATAAATAAAATACAAAATATTATGAAAAATAATAAGAACAATATCGCACCGTGCAGTTGCGTCCGGTTCATATACATTATGTTTTAATATTATTATTCTGTTACCTTTCGATGGCTTATTTCGATTACCCTCCATACGTGCGCTTATTGTTCCACGCGATACGATACAACGCACACACACACACACACACACACACACACATACACTATTTTAAAACACCTCACGGCTAGATGTGTTGGTTTTATACCGAAGAGATGTGTCCGCTGCGAGTTTTTTTTCTACAACATAATATCGTATTTATTGGTTTCTATATGGGTACGCGCTAACGACTCGACAACACGAACGCGCGTAAATGATTAATTATTGTACGCCTATCGCAATTAAACTCTTAACGCACACGCGAGGGTCTGCTCAAGGGGGTTACGTGAGGTTTGGCCTCTCCTCCCCCCCTCAACAACCGATTTATTGATGAAATAACACTAACCACGCTATTAAATCTCAATTTCCTAGACAACTAAAAATCAAAGACGATATCGGCATTACCGATCACCGAATGCGCACTGATTGTCTAAAATATTCAGTAATTGTGTAGGTTCCTATATTATGATATAGTACAATATAATATATTATCTTAAATATGTAAAAACGTAATTTATCATGGTCCTGAAGACGTGTCATACATGAAAGTTCAAAAAGTTAGGATTCGGACAAATTCATCGTCAAAAAATGGCGATGGTCGTGCTTGGTGAATCACTTTGGATAATAAAGCTGGTCTAAACGGCGTGTGCTGAATACTATATCGAATACTATATTTGCATCGTGCGATGTAGATGTGACCCACACGCGTACATTTTACCACATTCGGTTTTATTTTTTCCCGTCACTGTCTTTCACGGTCGATTTATAGAGTTGTGAATGAAAATGAACACCTCGGTGTATGAATAAAAGTCAGGTATCGTCGCTGTGCCACCTGCAGTGCCCATATACTAGTTTTTGAAGATCCGTCACGGTCGCAGAGAAAGAAATCGAAAAAACGACTTGAATGACAGTCGTAAACAATATCGTCCGTACATTATACCTAATACCTACGTGAGGTCGTATAATATTATTATTGTGAAGAAAACGGAAAACTAAGACGATATTAATACAATTTACTCGATTTTTTTTTGCCGGCTAATGGACGCCGTAGACGATATACTATTATTATTATTTCCTATCATCGTTGTGTCGACACGCAGCGTGAAACTCTAAATGTTCTTGTTTTATTATATTAGATTATATACTACCCGAAAATCATTATTATTACTACACGGTCCATGTGATTAAACTCGCTTGTAGGATTTGTGTGTGTGTGCGTGTTCTTTTTAAAAAATAATATTATGTATATTAGGTATATTATGTACTGCATTTTATAGGCAATATTTACGATCGAAGCGTAACAGGTTTGACGATGATGATGAGTCAATTTAAAAGCTATAATAATAATAATAAAAATACCTAATACTGCAGGTGAATTATAATTTATAATATACGATTATTGCGTCGATGGCCGTCGGTGATATTTTAATAATATATAATGATATAGACGTAAAGTACGACGGACCGGGTGAGCATGTCGACGACATATTCTTGTCGCAGACGACGTGTACACCGTATACCTGTATGATATTATAATAAGTGTATTGGTGTATTATTATATTATTAAATTATTCAACGCGAGCGTACGTAAAAGGCTTCGAAACGTCAAACGCGTCGTTCGATGTCCTATTAAAAACTATATTACAACGTGTGTAGAAGGTCCGTAGATTATTATGTTGTTGTTAAAACGTGCACCTGTTAAACGTATTATAATTGTACCTAATGTAGGTATTATTATTTACATTTTATTCCAAGCAACTATTTTATTTTTATATTAAATTAATTTATTTCAGGCATACATTATAATATATTATACCATAGTAACAGGACGTCGTGGTATTCCGTATTAAAACGTCTTATTCTGGTCCACACCGTAGTTCTGTTCGATCATCGAAGTATATACCAATTATTACACACTATAATGGCTGCAGTATTCCACTTACCTGCAGTGTGCGATCCGTACACTTAGGTGCCGTGTGGCCAATGTTTTTATTCGCCAAATCATATACATGATATTGTTTGGGTGAAACGATTTAACTATAAACCTGGTCATTAATAACCACACGGCGGAGTAGTTGAAACATTCTCAATCGGTCGGCAGCGTGTTAATTACACGGTTGATACCGCTGATTCGGTGGCAGTGGAATAACGCCTCGAACGCGTTTATAAATAAAATAATATTATTTTATTCTTATGGTACCGAGCACCGGTCACGAGTAAACTATAAATACATGATCGTATTATCATACCTGTGCATGTGATACAGGGTGGTCCGCTGCCTTGCGATCCGTCTACAACGACGGACAGGGTCACCCCGTATACTATTTACGGAGGGTAAATGATTGAAAGGCTCGCTCGAGCCAAAGGGATTGGATGAGTGCCGAGTTGTCGAGGTCGTTAAAATACCGTACCATGATCGCGTTCATCGCAATCGCCGTCAGTTTTGGTACACGTCATAGTGATAATGATAATAATACTACTAACATCGTACAATATAATATTATTCGATGTTTGTAGGGTTATGCGTTGGGTCGTTGACGGTGGGTCTCTTGAGTTTTTTTTTTCAATTCCCTGTCACGTGGACTCTGTGTTACGTATAAATACTAACGATGTCGAGTGTGTGATATTGAATACAAATACTTAATAGCAAACTATACACACGCACTGAGTAGTATTTCCATTCCTTTAAATAGTGTTTATCGTGAATTTTGAAGAAAAAAAATACTACGGAACTAGTGTTTTCACAATCATACCCAACACTATATGTCTTTCAATACTTGAAAATACAAAAATAAGACAGAAATATTGTGTTGAAGAGTCGTGTTCATCTATTATGAAACACGTCAATCCGAGTAATTTTGAACCAACTTTCATAAAAAATGGTATTATGTCAGGTTGAATATTATTATATTCTTAGACTTTTATTATTACGAACAGATAATGTACGTCATAATATAATGATATTATAAATGTATACATCACTAAGCTGAATTTAAGGCCCGAGGGCCCGTGCAAAAAATAACAGGTGGCAGACAGGGGATGACTGCTATAATAGAAAAAAAATCGATATATGAAATTAATTTGAATCTTAATAAATTCAGACAAAAAACCAGAACCAGTGTGAAATTCAAGATACACTATTTATTATTATTAAATATTATAATATTAGTAATTATAGTTTATTTCTGATGTATCTTAAATGTAAAAGTCTCATACAAAAAACGAATGATGTATATAATTATCGAACAGTGGAACATGCAGTATTTCATACTAATAGTATTTGATTGAATTTGTATAAACGTTTTTTTCTGCCATTAAATCGTCAATGGAGTAACCTACGACTTACTCGTAATTCGTATCTCATTTAACCAAAATTATTTTTATAAAGTGAGTCCTATTCATAATTATAAATTTTCAATTCAATGGACCACATAGTTATTGACTACTGATTTCTCTCCACTAAGCTTGAGCAGTCTAAATTAGTCATTCAGTTTTCAGTTACTAGTTAGTATTGTATTATACCATTTATTGTATCTGGATTTTAATAATTTGATTTCAATGACTTTTTTTTTGTTTATAGACTATAAGTACTATAATCTGTATGAGAGGCCGTGAACAAAATAAGGAGAAAATGAAATGCTCTAATAAGTTATCAGGAGAAAATTTGCGAAGATCAGAGAAAAAAAGATTCCCAAAATGTTAATTTTATAAAAAGGAAATATAATTAAGTTCTGACGAGTTGTAAGGGGGGAAAGTATTTC
The DNA here is from genome assembly GCA_008528875.1 of Aulacorthum solani. Taxonomy (NCBI): domain Eukaryota; kingdom Metazoa; phylum Arthropoda; class Insecta; order Hemiptera; family Aphididae; genus Aulacorthum; species Aulacorthum solani. The sequence continues at coordinate 5,482 of PVMI01010751.1, forward strand.
AAAGTGATATTTAACGAATAATTTTTTAGGGATAAGATGGATGAAGTATAGAGAAAGCTAGGTTTTCTTTATTAGTCATGATTATATATGCAGTGCAAATATACTATATTATATGCATGCAATTATGCAGCATAAAATACTGAAATATGCATAGACTATGTTAAAATATGCACTAAAAATGAATTTAAAAAAAAAAAATATTAATTATTACTAATTGTTATATTAAATTTACGTATATGTATTTATTAAAACTATAGTTATCTTAACAGTATATTACTAGATGTTCTTGACCATTTAAAATCACAGGACGTCACTGGACAGTATTTAAACTCAGAAGTCATGTTACTCGTTATTGTATTGGACTGTACAATACTTTCACTCCATTAATGTAAGCGTCGATCATGCTTAAGGAATCATGGCCAGGATTTTTATTCAGTAATCGAGTAATCTGTGTACTTACTGATTTTTTTCTGACAACACGTCGGGCAGTTCAGATGCTGTTGTCAATAGTTCCTCCATAACTTTTAATGAATTGTGTAGAGACTTGTAATTAGTTCTGGTATTTTAGAAAATTTGTATAAATCAGATTTAAATTGTGTTTTATTTATGAGATTTCAAATGCTTCCTTGGCACCATTCATTGATAAGTCCGAACTTTAAAACTGGTATAATACTGTAAATCACGATGGCTGTAATAACTCTTCTAGTCAACTAGTTCAGTCAGTATGTACTATATATTTTGTGTCTTAACAAAATTAATCTGTGTGTTTCTCGAATAAGAATTCAATTTTATGCAATTAATATCACGAATCAATGAAATATATACCTGGTAAAAAGGTGATTATATGCAGTAGCATGTGCAGTTATGCAAATGAGTATAATCCTTGGTCGAAAGCGTGGGGCGCGGTAAGGAAGATGAAAAAAGTGAAAAAAGTAAGACCTGATGGAGTACCAGTGGATATATGAATGGGAACTTAGGTATTAGGTGGTTAACTGGTTTTTGAATATGATTTTAGTGGAAGAAAAATGACGGAGAAACAGAAGAAAAGTATTTTGGTACCCATATTTAAATTCAGAGGATATAAACCTAATAGTGTGGAAAATATTAATGTTTATAACTTATAACTTATGAATCATAATATGAATATTTGGCAAAAGGTATCATAGAAAATTAATTAATTAATGAGACTAGAATCTCGAGAGAACAGTTGGGATTTGTGTCAAAAAGATACAAAATGCAACATATATATTCTATAAAAATAAGAGGCAGATTATGGGTGAGTACAGGAAGAAAAAAATACACTTGTGTATGTTTTTTCATGTCTGTAGATTAAAAAAAGGAGTACGAATGAGTTGCAAGAGAGATATTGTAGTGTATGTTAAGAAGGAAAGTAATACTGAGATTGTATATGAAACTATTGAATATGTTTGAATAGGAAAGGACACGTCGACACGTGTAAAGAATGTATCATGTATTTAAGGAAACTGAAGAATTTAATATTAGAGTAAGTATTTTTAAGAATTAAACCATAACCTGTTCCCCTTTGTAATGGACAAAATTATGAAAGTTGAATAAAATACAAGATGGGTGCAAAATTATTGTAGTTTTAGTAAAACCAGGGAAAAATGATCGAGATATTGGGTAATATATATTAAAGTATATTATCCTATATATATATATATATATACTGCTACTCTCGAGTAAGAATAATATTTACAATAATTACTACGCTTTGCAATTATTATGGTTAAATTATATGTTGTTGGTGGCAGAGGAGTTTCCAGGATCGTTCTTGTGACGGCTCATAAATTAGTTCATTATTATGTTTTGCACTGCAAAAGCGACGTGTCGACGTCCAAACTACAAACATGTGCTCGTGGAAGGCTAATATCATAGGTAGGTATATACTAAATATATAAATATATATTACAAATTACAATACGTCGAGCTTAAGTACCTTCGTAATAACGCTCATCTATTAATTCCAGTATTTCATGATTTATCTACACATGTCCTATATACGATATTATAATGTCCACGATACGTTCTCGTCTATAAATTATTGAATAGGAAGTTTATTCGTTCAGTATGCCTGTGTTTCGTTTGCAAGTAAATATGTAGTCCAACATTATATTACTTAACGTCTTAACCTAATGTATAACCGTGTATCGTGTCATTTTATTCGTTCACCGTTGTAAGTAAACGACACCATTATACTTGCCAAGCTATTGAACCTGAACTAACTGGAGCTCATAAAAACCCTTAAAAACTGTTCACCAAAACTTAGCTTATTATTGAGCATAAAAGTGTATCAAAACCTCTTATCTCAAATTATCACTGATTAAAACTGTGGTTGAAAAAAATACCTTATAATTTAACGTGGATACTAATTTTATTCTAATTAAATGTTTTAGTTTTACAATTTGTTCTGGTCTTTCTTTGTCTGTAATCGCTCATATCATCTTTTTGTACAATAAAATTATCTAACCAACTTTTCCTCAAGTTTGAGAGTTGTTTTTGGTAACAGATTTTTCTAGTTAGTAATAATTTGGGGAGTGATTAATAAAAATAACTTCAAACTTTTCTTAATTAAATAAACCTGAAAAAAATACGCAATTTAGAAAAAATTCAGATTTCATATTCTTGAAATTTAAACCAAATTAATTAATGAACATTGCGTGATGTATATTTTAAAACATTTTGAAGTTTATTAGCAATTTGAAGATATTTAAAATATTTTTTTCTTTAAATGTTGATAAATAAATGTATGTGTGTCAAAAGTTTTAAAAATGTAACACACGATACCTGATAAGTTATATTCCAATAATAATACAATAATATTGAAAATACAAACTCACTTTTTTTTTCTACGAGTGATTGAAGTTAAAATTGTTACGAAGATAAAAATTCATAGGTAACATTTTCAACTGTATAGAATACTAATGATTATTAGCTATTCACCAACTTAGAAGTAAACGACTAATAATAATAGTATATTAAAACGTATTAGAATAACTAATTTATAAAATATGTGATATCTTTTACAATAAATAGTTCAACATGCTTACTGTATTACTAATAGAAAAATAAACAATTACATTATAATTAATAAATATTCTCAATAATTAAATAGGATTACAAATAATGAACACTGAGGTTATTCTTTCGTAAATATAAGGTGATATATCGTTGATTTCATATATTACAGTAACCTATTCAATGACGAGATACATTCATCTCCTACTATACAGCAGAGTTACTTCCACGGTTTTTCTTTTAAAAATTTAGATTGAAATATCCATAGGTGTATATATTGTTTCGGTTAATTCAATTTTGTATTTAGTTTTTCAACAATGATTATTTAAAACGAACAATATGTTTAAACTTCGTAGTGCAATTTAGACAATATAATATAGGTATAAGTATATCATGGATATATTTCATGAGCTTAAATGAATTTCTAAGAAATATCCTGTAACATAAATAGGTAGGAGCATAGTTTTAAAATTTAGTTTTGCATAGGTAACTAAATGTACTTAACAACCATACTAAAAATATTATTATGGAACTGATGAAAATAAAACGATAAAAGTTTTTTTTCCCCCAGAGCTCAGACACATAATAAACTCAAAATTTGGAGAATTTTAAAATAAATAATAATATAATATTTAAAAAAATAACACTTATTTTAAGAATTAAAAAAAAATGTACGCTTAAAATAATACAGATCATAAACAATCGCAATTTAAAAAAAAAGTTTACAAAGGAACAATGTTATTTTAACTGAAATAATTATTCTTAATAAACTACGTTTGCAATAATAATACTATACGTTATACGATATTGTACATAAATCATGAATAAATTTGATTTTGCTTTAGCAACAAAATTAATATTTAATTATAATCTGAAAGTATCAAATAAAAAAATATCAAATAAACTAAAGTGATAGTATTAATATACCACCAATCGATAGTTTTTATTACTTTTTTTCATTTTTAAGAAGAAAATATTTAATTTGGACGAAATTTTGAAAAATATAACTTAGTTTTTTCTAGTTGTTTGTTGCTTCAGATTATTTGTTTGGATGTTAATACCAATTAATGATAAATAGTTCTGGCGCATAACCCTGAATTAATTGATTACCAGCAATATTATTAACATCGATAATATATATTATTGCAGACGTATTTTACAATTTATTGTAATCACTATTCTCATGAACAAAATCAAAATGCAGTTACCTAATAACAATATTTTAGGATATTTCCGTTTTTATTTTGCTTAATATTATTTCTATACCTATTAGTGGTATTACAAAATATGTCCATGTGCAGACTATAGTACTTAAAACATTACCTCTCTACATTTTACTTAATTGAAACACGATGCATAGTTATGTATATTGTTATGCGTGCAAAATAACATAACGATATAATATGAATTACTATTCGTAATGATTGATCATTTAGAAATAATTCCCTTTATTTCAATCATTTTAATTTTAAAATGTGCGTATTTCACATTGTTCAGTTAATTTAGTTTTGAGTTCATGATAAACAGAATTCTTATGGCAATATTAAACATTTAATGAACTTTTATACAGTGAGTATTTACGTACTTGTGATATTTTTCAAATAATATTAATACCTAGGTACAATGCAATGATTATAACTCGTTAAAAATAACGAATTCATTTTTTTTACGTTAATTTTTTAATCCCTTGTTCACGAAAAATACTTTCAATTAATAAAAAAGAGATTGAAGTATATTCATATTTTTAATACACAGACACACCACAAATAAAAATAAAATCATGAACAAGATTTGTATTGGAAATGTTCACATACCTACTATTGCTTATTTTTTGTGTCTGTTTTGTATTTTTATTTTAAAAATTTCAGTGGAATGAAATTTGCAATAAAAACTGTTTTACAACCGTTGGGAAACAATAGTGTCCATAAAGGGGAACCATGTTGTTGTGATCAATAAAATATGATACTATCTCATTTTTCATATTATACTGTCACCATAATTCAAAACAATCGACAAAGCATTTTTTAAACTATAGGTAGACATTTCCTGTGATAGAATTTATTAAAAATATGCAATGTGTTTTATTCCTATGCAGTTTTTATACTTTTTAATATAATTTTGTTATAAACTGCATAACAATTCGAGTTGATAAAAATTTCAAACAAACGACTGCGCAATAAAATATAAAATATAATTCGTATACTTAAATTTAATCATACATTAAAATATGATAATATAATATTTTAATGTTTAAAATGTATAAAGTAGGTATAATAAACAGGCTCGAAGGATAAAAGTTTTAAAGCTTCTATGCATTTTTTAAAATAAAATGTCCATTTAAATCGCACAGTTGTAAAAAATATTGTTAAGAATGTAAAGTAGACAACAAAAAAATAATTGAAGAGTTGAAAAAACATTTTGATTTTCTTCAAAAAAATACTATTTATAAAAAAGCTATGTTATAATTTATCAATTTTGCATGATTATAAATAATATACAATATACAATTATAATTATATACATATAGGTGTAGCTAAATAAAATATATTACAGTAATATACTCCAAAATTTTTCCAATCAAAAAAAAAAAAAAAACCCCCCACTAAATCAGTTTGACACCTGAAATAAATAATAAATTATTATAGTTCTGAGCTTTGAATTAATCATTAAAATACTGCGGAGATCACGATTACGACACTACAACAGTAAACAGCCATGTAAACATAAAATAAAACAATATCTAACGTGAGTTAAACTTGTACACTTGTGCCACACCCGTTTATGTAATCCAGTCAATATCACAATAACATCGAACAATTATGTCTTTTTTGTATTCATACGTAACTTTATTGAAAAATACTCGTGAGTTGCACTAGAATGCGTTAAGAGACGTTTGAATCGGAATAAAACATAACAAATAATAAACAATGAATAAGTAAAAATAATAAATATAAAATAATAATAGTTTTATTCTATAAGTATAATTATATAATAATCGTTCTTAAATGCTATGGCCCTACATGGTATAATATTATATAAATTGAGGTAACGTACCAGTGGCGAATCAGAGCACGGGGCAAACTCTGAGGTAGTTATTTTTTTTTTTGCACCATAAATTACATTAAAAATGATATTTTTTTCATGCAGATGAAAATTATATTTTCAAAAACCATCCAGTCGTATGCATGTACGTTTTTAGATTCTGAATGTATTGATTTTAAAATTATGTGAATGGTTCATTTTGTTTATTTGCACACACATAAAAGTAAAAAAAAAAAAATTGATTGATCTTCAACTTTATGAATGATTTCTAGCATAAAATTAGATGTAGTTGGTACTTCATAGGAGTTTAAAGTAAAATTTTTGGAATTATCCAATATTATCGAGAAAAAAAATATTGAAAATATTGAATTGTGATTTGTGCACTTCACTAGTTTTTCATAAAATTGAAATTGTTTATAATATTATGTCCGAATTAAAAAATTAATAACTGTAGATACTTGCAATATTCACCATTCACATGGTATAACTTTCTAAATATTTTGGGTATTTTGTGTTATTAGTAAACATTTTAAATATTCTTGACTGTTGTAAGTTTTTTCTCAATATATGTATTATAATTTTGTTGGTTTTAAAGTCAAAAAGCTTGAAAATTTAATACAAAGGTCCTCGTGGGTTTTCTTATAGACATTTAAATGTCGTCATACAAAATGTTGCAATATTGCAGTGGGTGAAGAGTGGTAGAAAATTATAGTTGATCGATTAGTGTACAGTTATTATTGTACATTTTTATGGAAATAAAGATAGATGAGTTTATTTAAAAATACGTATTTGGCATGGTTGTAACAAATATAACGTATAGTTATTTTAAACTTTGCATATACATAGTTTGTAGCTGACAGTATGTTCTCATTTTAACTTGTAAATAACAGTATGTATTACATTTTAGTATAATTTATGGAAAAATTGAATATTTATTAGTTATGATTTAATATAATTATAGGATCATATTGTAAAAAATGTTTATTTTATGTAGCACTACCAAGTTTTGGGATGCGTGCATTATGTCAATATTGTCAATTACAAAAAGTACCACCACGATATTTTTTACTCTAAATTATATACAATATCCACGTCGTGTTTCGTGGAATTTGATATTTTTTTCACATATTGTACGTACACCACGAATTTCGTTGATACAAAGAGATGCTTTTAAAATAAACGATTGAAAAAAACCAAAAAAATGCAACTTTGTCGGAAAAAATTACAATAATTTATCAGTCTACTTTGATGACACCATATACGCTGTACACACACACACGCCGCGTGTTGTGATTGCGGACTGACGTCACCGGTGGCGTATGGTATTAATGTATTATGGTAATATTTAAACTGTATCAATCTGAAATTCAAGTGATTGAGACGGGTGGGTGAAGTCAATCGTGTACGTCGAACATGGCGGTTAAGAGTCGCGGTGTGCTAATGAAATTAAATTCGTTTCACAGCCGATCTGCGGCAGTGTGACAATTGCCGTTGACTCATCGTCACGGGCCCATCTAACGAGCGACTTATACGCACACATGCACAATATTACACTATCAGTTGCGGTTTTCGGTATAGACCCAGCCGGTCTCGTTACTGCCGGTATCCGCCCGCGGGGTGTCAGAATTTGAGGGGTGACAATCGAGGAGTCTTAACGAGTTTACCCGTATAATATTGATTTGGGTTTTTCTGCATTACACCATAAAATATATAAAATGCCATTGCATGTTACAAACATCAACTTATTATATTATGTAAAAATAGGTGGAAATACAGTATAATATCGAGATGGGTTCTCGTACAATGATACTATATAGTCTCAGCGGCTATGTTATAAAACAAATTCAATGCATCATGGTTTCTTCGTGATTGAAAAATGAGATGAAAATAATGTCCTTGTGAATAATCAGTTTTTATTTAATTAGTTACTAACGACATTTATATTTTTATGACATAGGTACATAATTATTACATATTATGGTAGAAAATAAATTATTGGTCTTATGTGACTATAATTCGGTAGGTAAGTAAGCTCACTGCTAAAATTATGAGAACACATCATTCGATGTTATTTTATAATAACGGATAATCGGTAATTCTAATAGTGTTACAAATTTAAAGTTTTAAATGCTACAGCGATGAAACACTCGTATCACAGTATATTATTATAGTGTATAAAAAAATATTGTCAACCATAATTCATTATACTTTTTATATTGTTGGTAGGCCACTTTCTTTACCGTTTGACAAAAGTGCAGTACACCTACCTATATAATAATACACAGCCTTGGTGTTCAGATAAAAAAAACTTT
>PVMI01010783.1:0-14106 GCA_008528875.1 Aulacorthum solani
AAAGAAGCTGACGCGCACTCCGACACTCAACATAAAGTAAAATCAATAAAAAGTCCGTTTTTTTAAGGAGTTCAGTATAGGTAACATATTAAGTATTTAGTATTTTTGATCATACAATATTGTGCTTGCAACAACCATCATTACGAGTAATAACTTTATAGGTAACTTTAACGTATCAAACTTCTGAGAAGTTAAAACTAATTAGAATTGATTATTAATCGATAAATTAATTTTTAGAACGACATTCTACTTTTTTATTTTCTTAATTCAATGAATGTAATGTAATAATAAATAGATATTGAAATTTCAAGATCTTAAAATTGATTGAAGGTTTTGAATGTTAAAATTAAATTTAAAAAAAAAACTGTAGAAATTCTGAATTCAGAAACATATTTGACGCTGAATATACGTAGTTTTAGGACTAAGTTTTCGTACGGACAGCAGTACATTTATAATCAGATTTTAACTGTGGATAAAATTTCACCTCCCTATATTTTCTCGGTAAAATCTTCAAAGTATCCACAAATACTTAATAATATTAGCAGTAGGTACATTATTCAATTTTTCAATAAGGGGCACCAGAAATTTTGGTACGAACAACTGCCAATCCTGACCATACGCTATAACCGCGCTAAGGCTAATTGATAAGGGTGCTAAGCGCATAAGCATCCTGAATGCTATACAATATACATATTGTTATAATTTTATTATATTATAGGTATTATCTTGAATAATCCATTTTCACCTTACAAGAGAACATATTTATGATTTAAATACATACCTATATCATACACTCATACACAGGATACGTAATTAAGTACCTATTATTTTAACACTTAAAAAACTGTAGTATTTTTGAATAATATAATAATTTAAATTGTAATTTTGAACACAATTGACTTTGTCATTGAAAACGAATAACCGTAAATACTAAATAGGTACCTACTTGCCATTTTTACCAAATATGTATATACCTAAGCATTTAACGAGTTTCCAAGTCAGATATACATGGTTATTTTTTCAATAAACTCTTAAAAGGTATATCTTCATAATGTATTAGGTATATATACATAATATTATTATATAATTATTAAATATCTTTCACATTGATCGATTGTACCATAACAGATTTTTTTATCCAATGATTTGGATTTTAACTAAGTGATGGAACACATAAGAAAGTTTATGTTGGAGAGGGGGGTGCTGAGCTTCCTATAGATCCCTCTAGTTAATTCAATTTGTATAGAGAGCATACATATTTCTGCTAATGTAGGAAATTAATTTAGAATAAAATATAAATTATATAAATCGCAAAAGTACTTTTAAAAGAGGCTGTAATCACAGCACCATATCATTATTGTTTTCATATTTAAATGCATATACAACTATTATCATAATTTAACTTTATAACTAAAGAAGAGCATAGTATTGTGAATTTTAAGTGTACAACTTAATATAAATGGATTGTAGACAATAATATTTTAGACATTGGAGATTGCGAAAATAATTTATTAAAAGTTTTTTACACACAGAATAATTGTCCTTTGCACATCAATTAAGCTGCTTTTTACATATTATTTATTTTACCAGGGATATCAACAATTATTTCTAGCACAGAATAAAAATCTTATCATTATATTTTATTCTGCGTTTCTAGGGTTAAAATCTTATCATTTATCAATAATACTATTTTCGTCATATGTACAGAACTCCTAACATTGCATACTACCTACTAAAATGTATTAATGCGTACCTACATAAATACATGGTAATAAATATTATGTTACAGTTGTATCCTTAAAATGTTCTAGTAATTAATAGGTATATTTTATTTTATTTTTTATATGTACCTACTACACTAATATAGTAATATGTGTACATATCATTGGTATGTATACCAATTATTCCATAGAATTAACTCCGAAAGTTAAATGTCATATCATCCATTCATAATTGATTGGTAGGTACTTACCATAGGCCAACCATTAACTAAATATACTGCGCCATGTGCATTACTAGCATTACTCTGGCCTTGTGTAATAATAAATTAGACATTAGATAAATAAAAAGGGGTATTCGTTAAAAAAAAGGAATGTTAATTTTTTTTTTTCGAGACTTTTTTTCTAAGTTTATTTTGCTTGTCCACGTGCGATTGTAGCAAAACTAATCTTCACTATAGGTGCTATTATTTAATCGTAGTTACCGCCGTCGTGATTTTAGAAACGTTTTTACTATCTATTACTGTATTAGAAGGTATATCTCTACGTATCTATAAGTGGGTATGTTTTTTATTTGTGATTGTCTTGACACGCCATTATTTTGTTACCTACACAATAGGTAGACGTAATAAGATAGATTTCATCGTCTACCAGTAATAGTATGTTTTTCGCGATTATGTCGTTATAAATAATATGTATACCATGTTCACAAATAAATCGACTTTCGATTTATTTTATTTATAAATTATTTTACAATTTATACTTTTATCTAGTTTTTTTTTCTATTTATATGGGCTGAGAATTTGATGAATAGCTAGTCTTAGTTCGTACGTGGAACTGCTATTTCCTACGTAGGCATCATAATTTATTATTAAATATAATATTCAGTCGCACAACAACTTAAATTAGGTATCTATTTATGTACCAATTTAAATTATTATTTCATATTTTTACATCTTTTAGTAAAAAATATGAATAACTGTAAATACTAAATAGTGACAGATTATTTATATCTACCTACTTCTCAAAATTTACATTACTAATATTATTACAATAAATTACTGTAGGTATCAAATGTTTAGATTTTAGTTTTAGTTATAGGTACATAATATCCTCCCTTCAATTTACTCAATGTATAACTGTGTAGTTACAGCTGTAAATAATGATGTTCATTACAAAAAAGAAAAAAGGGTACTTATTATTGAGTAGTATAACCACTTAGATAAATTATAGATGTTAGATAGTTATATTTTCACTACCTATCTAATCTATATAAATATAATGATACTCGATGGTAAATCAACGACACTTTTTTCAGTGTGTGTACCTCTGATATATAATATATAATTTAATAAGTAATTTATATAATACAATAATCAAATTAATAATAATTAATTAAAACTAATAATTTATTCAAATAATATCAAATATATTATGCTTTCTACGTAAGTACATGATTTAAAAAAAAAATCGTAAAAAACATACTTTCCAAAGTAGGTATACCAATTAGGTACCACTTAATATAAAAGCTTTCAAATAGGTAGGTAATATAAAAACTGAGAAACAATTATTATGCATCAATTCTTATTTGTACTTTTTAAAATGTTTATATTTTAAACGATTTTATAAGTTATTTAACTACCAATAAGGCAATAACCCAAAAGATATTATTTTAATTTTTATCATTTTAAAATCATTGTTTATAAAAAATAAAATGGTTTTTAGTGTCTTTCATATTTACCAAACTCTTATTAAAAAATATTAGATCTGTTTAAAAAGTGTAATTTACTATAGATTGCTAAGATAGAAAGAACAAAATTAATTTGTGAGATAAAAAATATTTGCAATATAACCTTGTTCTTTATTTTGCACTTTAAAATATATTATACAATATCAAATCAAATCAAATGCAATATAAATTTAATATTTTTAAATGTGAGGCTTTATAATTTGGTATTCAAATTATATCATATATGGATAATAACTATAGTGAAATTAAACTTAATTTCTTCAGAAGATATTCATTAAGAGTGAACAACGCTTTTATTAAATCCTCTCTCTTTTGTCTTAATACAAATGTAAGAAAGAAATTATCGTCAGAGAAAAAGTATTATTTTCCCACCTAAGTTTAACCACATGCTTGTAGTTGATTATTTTGATATTTATATTTATGTTTTAAGAATTTCTATTTTTTTTTACTTTTCATGAATATTTATCATTTTATCAAATTTCAGGTGTAGCCATGGAGATTCAAAGACCATATTGGATGAGTTGAAACAGCTAGCCTCATCAGTAACTGATCCAATTGACGAACTAATATTGGAGAATAATGCCATTTCGTCAATGCCTGCCAATGCTTTTTCAACTTTAAAAATTATACGATTAATGTTACGTGAAAATGGACTTCAAAAAGTTGCCTCTAACTGGTTGTCTGATCAAGAAACAAGCATACTAGAATTGTTCATAGTAGAAGCAGAACTTAGAAGTTTTCCAGAGGAAAGTTTAATGGTATTACCTAGACTAGAAGCGCTATCGCTTATTGCAGGATCATTGACTCGATTACCAATAATATCTGGCCTAGCTAGATTGAGGTATGTTCAAATCGAAGCATCTTCATTGATAAACATGGGAACAGGAAATTTCTTGGGGTTGCCATTTCTAGAGCAGTTGCATATCACTGGTTCTCCTAAAATGCAAAAACTGGACGTAGGCACAATACAGGATTTGCCTCGACTATTTTTGTTGAATTTTACTGATTGCGGAATCACGTGGATGCACCCTAGAGCTTTCGCTCGCTTGCCATCACTTATTGAACTATCATTGGTCGGCAACAAGTTAGCTGATGCGTCTAATATCGGAGGAGCAATTAGAGATTTGACCTCATTGACTACAATCAGACTAGATAGAAATGAATTAGAATTCATTAATGAAGCCACGTTTGTAGATATACCGTCATTACGTTATGTTTACCTCTCCACGAATAAGATAAGTGACATACGTAGGGGCGCGTTCCATAGAATGCCCAATCTAAAGTCAATCGATATAAGCAAAAATCAAGTACGTCACATCCACCCAGAGTCATTCACTCCTGTCCGTGATAACAATCTAGAAGAATTATGGTTATCAGAAAATTCTATTGACAATGCTATGACAATAAGACTAATTTTGGACATGTTTCCTAAACTTCGGTTTTTGGATGTCAGCAGGAATCAGTTACAGGATATCATTTACGGATCAGTTCAGGGACATTCAAGACTAGAAATGCTGTATTTAGATCATAATAAACTACAAAGGGTTGGCAGGGAAACATTCACCGCTATGCCAATGTTGAGAGAATTGAGATTGTCCAATAATTCACTGTCCAATTACCTAGCAATTCCTTTATGGAATTTACCCATGTTAAAAGGGCTTGACATATCATTTAATAAATTTGACAAACTTGAGCGACGTATGCTAGCTACATTACCATCATTAAGGCGATTTGACATTAGTAACAATATTGTTTCATCGTTGGATCCGACCACTTTTATCGACACTCCAAATTTAGAACACATAAATATATCTCATAACAACATAGATTCCATAAACTCTCTAACACTATCACATTTATACCATTTGTATGAATTTGATGCAAGTAGCAATAAACTTAACCAAGTACGTATTTTATTTTATTTATATTAAATATTAGCTTAAAAAATACAAATTTAATAACTATATACATTTAGTTTCCTCTACTGAACAAAATAAATTAATTCAGATAATATCCAACTATTCCGATAAAAGTTATCTCGTTACTCCTAACTAATATGTCTTACAATACCTATATTTTGATTTCTAACCACAAACGTAGTCGTACATGTTGTTTTATTACACTTCTAGTCTAAGAACCCCAGCACTGAGCAATAAAATTTACAAATTTATAAAATTATTTGTGTTTTGTCTGTATATAAACTTTTATAGGTTATAAATAAAAGAAAATATGAAAATTTAGAATGCACGAAGTTCTTTTTATAAAAAATCATAATTGTATAGTAAAATATTTTTTAAATTCTTATTGCCATGAATATATTTAAAATGAAAAATACATATGATTTTCAGTTTGTTGGTGGTATGCCAAGAGCTATCGAATACTTATACTTGTCTCATAACAAAATAATGAGCTTGCCAAGTGATGGTTCAACAGATTTACATCTCCCAGCCTTGAAGCTTCTTGATGTTTCAGGTAATGTAATAAATCATTTGCCTATAATAGGCATGTGTTTTATTTTATCATAGTTTTTGATACTAAAATAATGTGTTATACTTAAAAAATTTGAATATAAATCGAATTATTTTATCTGTTTAGATAATGGTATTCATAGAGTACCATCAAATTCATTGACTGCTTTAAATTTATTGCGTTGGCTCTATTTGGGTGGCAATTCAATGCAACAACTGGATAATGGAGCATTCAGTGGATTAAACCAATTAGAAATTCTGACATTAAATGACAATAAATTATTAAGTATACATCCAAATACTTTTAAGGAGTTACCTCTTCTTGTGAGTTTCAATAAATACAATAATATACATAAAATACACATAAAATATCTAATTTATGTTATTTTTTAGAACGAATTAAATTTGAAAGGTAACAGATTAGAGATTTTAGAACCGTCTTTGTTGGCCAATAATGAAAAATTGAAAAAACTGGATGTAAGTCATAATAGACTAACTGAAATACACGAATCATATTTTTCTGTAAATAAGTAAGTTAAAAATAAAAATAATTTACATTAATACATATTAATTTGTGGATTTATTTAGGGAACTTGAAGAACTATCTATTTCTCATAATTCTTTATCTGAGTTTCCATCGTCATTAGCAGCGAATCCAAACTTAAAAATTCTAGATTTAAGAAATAATGAAATTAAACAAATGAAAAGTGGAATGGTCTCATCAATGCCATACTTGAAAGAGTTGTACTTATCAGAAAACAACTTAAACATCTTAAATGAAGGGGCCTTCCAACAGCTACCAAATCTGACTATTTTAGAAATGGAAGGAAATAATCTTAATACATTACCTTCGTATGGCATTCAAAGCTTGCCAAATCTTATGGTTGTAAAAATGGCTAGAAACAAATTAGTTTCCTTACCAAGTGCAGCTATGGTGAATCTACCAATGCTACAAATCGTCGAACTCCAACAAAACCAACTTAATGAGATAGCTAGTGATGCATTTGTTGGTATCCCAAATTTAATTATGATGAACTTGAGCCACAACTATTTGAATGGGATGGAGAAATCTGGTTTGAATAACCTAAGAAACTTGGAAGTCCTTGATTTAAGCCATAACAAGTTAAAACAAATAACTACTAGAAGCATACAAAATATGCACTCATTAATAATGTTAAAAGTAAGCTATATAACGAATTCGTATAACAATTATTGTTGTACAATATGTTCAAATAAATATTATATTGAAATTTGTATTTTTCTAGCTTGATAACAATAGATTGTGTAATATTGTGGGAAGCCCATTTGAAGGGATGAGCCGCTTAAGAGTATTAAGCTTACGGGACAATAAGATGACTTCACTCTCAGAATCCACGTTTAATAGCATCAAACCTACAATATCTCGTTTGGATGTTGATGGTAATTTTTTTTTATATGTATTATATAAATGATTTTACTGCAGTTATATTATTCGTATAATAATTGTTCTATAATACATATATTGTTCATATACAAAAACAATACGACTATACTTTTTGAAACAATAATATGAATATCCTAATAAATTAATATTACCTATAAGCTATCAGAATAAAATATTAATTTCTTTTGATAATTCTATATTATGTATACATAGGTAATCCAGTACACTGTGCTTGTAACATGAAGTGGTTGCAATCATGGTTGAGAACGACAGCAGACAGTTTTGGCCCTAGATGTACCGACGGTACTTTGC
Source organism: Aulacorthum solani (assembly GCA_008528875.1). NCBI lineage: Eukaryota > Metazoa > Arthropoda > Insecta > Hemiptera > Aphididae > Aulacorthum > Aulacorthum solani. The sequence goes on from PVMI01010783.1 coordinate 7,672, forward strand.
TTAGAGAAATGCCTTTTACATCCAAACACTGCGACGAAAAAGAATCAAATAATATAGAGGAAAACATTCCAGGCTGTGAAATCGAATCTGTTCCTGTTGGTAATGGTGAGAGCAGCATATAAAACGCTTCATTAATTTACAAATTTACAAGCATGGGTTATAACTGATATTTAAATTTTATTTCAGCAAATACAGTGACATCGAATAAAGTAACAACGTGGACAAACAGCGAAGAATCAGATAAAAATAAACCACTGCCAGAAGAAACTGATTATTTTTACGATGATGTTGTTGATCTAAATGACAAAACTGAACTTCAAAGAGGTTTTTCAACTGAGAAGACATTGTCAACAATATCTCCTGCAATTTTATCACACTACGTTCCCGGTGATACACCAACATTGTATGCCAGTTCTCGGCCTAATACCTCTTCTTCTTACACCGATGATCACTCGGTGCAGAGCAATGCCGGTGGTACTGCGTACACGTTTTTTGGCGTACCAATACCACCACTGAGTTTGAACAATATATGGGGCCAATCTAAAGGCACGGGTAAAAGACTCAAGGACGGCAGACGAAATTCATTGCCAAAAAAGACATCAACAGTAGACCAAGATAGTCTCACACCAATATTACCTGCCACTGGTGGTTACCGACCAATGATGACTACTCCTGATAATAATTTCTTCGGAGAAGATGTGGAAAACGAAGATGACGTAGAAAATATTTACAGAAACAGTAGTGCATCCAATAAAATTATAGGTTCTGGTAGTCCCCCGCGGTATCAACTCAGCAGCACCACAGAATCACCATACCGTTATGATAGATTTTCCAGCAGCGACTTAAGTTATTCTAAGTTCATAAACATCACGACTCGTGATTCCTTATTCGAGTCAGCCACTATAAATTCGATCATTAGACCAACTGCTAAACCAAGTATAACCAACAACCAGCAACAAACTTTGGCGTCAGCTACCACTCTACAAAGCGATGATTCAGTTAACCAATCTGAAATTTCACTTGTTCAACTATCAACAGGTAACAACATGTCGTCTAAGTTCTAATATATAATTGTAATGACATTATTGCGTATGATTCTGTGGTATGCCCATCATGTGGGAGAAGGTTAGTCATCTCGCATAGAACCAAAGAATGTAATTTTATATTTATCCCAAATAAAAATATGTGTCTTAAAATCGTATGCATATTTGTAATTATTTATATAACATGTGTAATATGTTACTAGCAAACCAAGAAATTGATCATTTTGAGAAACTGAACAATTGAGAAATTCCTGGTCAGTTTTATCAGTGACGGGTAAAACATATCAGTTATTCTCAAATGTTTAGAAATAATTGTTTACAAAGCCTAATTTGTTTGGGAAATTATAAATACACACATACAATTACAAATCCACATACATTAATTGATTATATTTTTATTGACTGTGTAGGATATCTGGATATACAATAAGCTATACAATATAAATTTAAAATATCTAATAGTACATGTATAAAACTTTTTCAGTTCTCTTACATTGATATTATATCAAAAATTATTACATTTATTCTAAAAATCCGATCAGAATTTTAATTTATAATCATTTAGAGATAGGATTAATGCGAAATGTACTCGCTTCGTGAATAATTACGATATTTATTTAATTTAAAATATAAGTAAAATTGCAGATTTAATCTCAATTTTCAAATACTAAAATCATAATATACATTTATATTATGTAAAACCACATTTTATAATGAGATAAGCGGCCAATCAGTATCATTAGTTAACATATTATGTGCACCATTGGCACATTCATCACGGGGGAGGAGTGAGTTGGTCATATCCCCCTTTTGTCTGATTTTTGTCACATAAAATATACTATAAATAAATAAAAGTATGTTTACAGCTGTATAACGTGATCTGTGATCCAGTGCGAACCATTATTCTAATATAGATTATTTTTTAAGTGTTTAATAAAATTATTTTTTTTTATGTTATGTTATAAATTAGTACCTAAATAGCTTTATCTACTTACAAATACTTTCAGTCGTGACGAAAATAAACCATTCCCTTCCAAATAACTCACCAAGTATCAATAAATTTAATATACCTATTGAAGTTAAATAAAATATTTGCGTTATGAAGTAGTTTTCAAGCATACAGTTTGTCCAAAAAGTCCAGTATCTATCTTCAGAAGCATCTTTGTAGGGAGAACTTAATACACATCATTGTATATTTTAAATGCGGTATTTTCAACAGAAGTACCTATAGAATAATTGAGATTTAAGGGCATACAATTCTAATAGATTACGTTTGAAACAATCGTACTTGGATATAATGTTAATCAGCAGATAATTAAACTGCGACTAAACTGACTTTGTGACTTACTTTATGGTTGTGTATATATACATAATATATACTTAAAAGCAACACATTACAGAGTAATTTTTTTATTTTCAATGCTATAGTTTTATTCCCAGTATATTTCACCCCTCTCTCCTATTTCACGCTGCAGGTTAAGTTAGGCATGCTCTCGTGACAATAGCTTTTTAATGTACCTACACCCGTAAAGTTGTGTGTTCGCAGTGGGACCCTCGACGACGAGCTCGGCGACCCAACAACAGCGCCAGTTTTCTGCCGTCACGCAGCCAGCCACCACAGCAACGTCGACGACGGCGCCCGGTTCGACTGGAGCGGCCTCCGAAGCGGTCAACGTGTCCACGCCGTCGTCTCTGACCGGTTTCTTAGCACCCGGTGGTCAGCTACCGGTGCACAAAGATGGAACCGGTGGTCAGGTGTTGGTACACAAAGATGGAACTAGTAGCCAGGCTCCAGTGCATAAAGATGGAACTGGTAGCCAGGTGCCGACGTCTCACAAAGACGGTGGCGGAGTAGTAGTCACCGGAAAACCATCCATCGTGAAGGTGACGTTGAGCCCACCCAGCCAACAGCAACAGCAACCACAACAACAGCCTCAGCACCAGAGGCCCCAGACGGCGGTGGCAGAAGACGTTAAGTACCCGAAGAGTGGCGCCAACAACCATCAGCAGGCGTACCAATTGCCACCGCCTACCAGGTCGACGGACGCGTTCCAGTCGACACCGTTCAAGACGAGTTCGGCGAGCGACTGGTACTATGCCAACTACAACAAGACAAACGTGGAACCGTTCGTGAGCAAGACGTCGTCCAGGGCGTCCCGCGCCGGACACCCACCTACTGTTTCAGCCACTGCGGTGATTGCTGCGACTGCTCTGACGACAGTTTCTGGTTTCGGACGATCACCTGCAACACTTGCAATACCATACTGTACACTAACCTATATTTTATTTTATCATTATTCAATACTATCATAATTATTACTATCAACTATCTTTCATAAATTACAGTATATAACGTACATCTATACATATATGATTTTACTTATAAGATAATATAATAATATTGTGTAGATTTAGATTACGTATTCTTACATACTGTTGAACTTCTGAACATATGTAATTAGTTTTATACCTACATATAGCTTATAGTGTATCAATATGCAATAATAATATCACTCGATTTGTATTCATATTTTGTATTCTTGTGGATTCAGTGGTGAAGGCAGACGGTGGCTGAAGCGGCTGCGTCTCTCCTAGAATTTTCCGAAAAATTAAAAAATGCCCTCAGTGTTCTGTGAACATAATACGTGTGATATGCAACCATATCGTGTATTCAAATTTTAATTTTTTAGAGGATTCTTTCAGAACTCTAAAATGTTATTGACAAACACATCGTCAGCAAACTCGTACAAGGGATATCCTATGATTGGTATAGTAAAGCCTCTTCTTTAAAACAAATTATCAGCCATTAAAGAAAAATTCTGTCTTAGCCACTGATTGTAGTATATCATAATTTAACTATTAAGTAAAATATCGGAATATCGAATATTCTTATTAAGTGGACGCCACGCCCACATGCATGTAGTCCTCGTCTTACAAACAAACAACGTAGGTAGAGAATTTTAAGTTAACAATAATTAATTTTACTCTGTTATTTTGAAATTAGAGTGAATTGACCCATTATAAAATCAAAAGTTAAGATTATCTGAGGATTTTATTAATATAATTATTTTTAAGTAAGTTATGATAATTTTAAAATGTACAAAAAAACTAAAAAGTACATCTTTTTCAGAAAGATCATAGCTTCTTTAAAAATATAAATAAAAGTCTCCAAGATTCCCTAAATAATAATCTTACTTTTAAATTGTATAATAGGTCATTCTAATTTTAGAATTTAAGAAGTATAATTTATCATTGTGATCTTAAAATTGTCGATGTTGTACGTAAGTCTGTAAGACGGAGACAACATACCTACGTGATTGCGGCTTCTTCTTAAATATATAACATACAAATTTAAGTAGCTAGTAGCATTGATTGTGAGCAATGGTAGATGTAGATATATTATACCCATATGGCTAAAAATCAGTACATATTAATTTGCTATGCTATTATAATAATCTTTCATATTTTATTTCACATCCACGTGAGACTAACTATTTTACGCCCTACTGTAGTTATCGTGTTATGTTGTATTGTATCGCTTTAAATTATAATAAGTAGAAAATTTATTGATTTTCGTCGGTTTTTTTTTTTTTAAAAATCCCATGAATACCCATCATTTATACGTACCTAGATAATAATCCTGATCCTAATCACGCCAAGATGTTATTATAGCATAATGTATAGATTTAAAATTAACGATTTTTAGAGAATATTATATTATATTAAAAACATATTTTTGTACACATCAAAATAAATAGTAACTATTTTTAAAATATATACTTTATTCTATAATCATTAGTCTTTTATTTAACATGCCTATACCAGATATTACCTCTATTATAAGTTGTAAGTTGTAATAATTTTATGTATACCGATTTTAATGTAAGTATGTGTTATATAGTACCTATATACGTAAAATTATTATATTTGATCTTTTAGAAAATGTATTTTATTTTCAGTTATTTTCAAATTATGAAGTAGGTACCTATGTAATACATATAGTTATAGCTATATAGGTAGCGCCGTACTCCTAAATTAACCAAAATCCGTAACATCCTTTATAATTCTTAAAATATCGAACACTCGAAATCCAAATGATTTATTTCAAAACACCAGAATTATCCAATACTCAAATGCAGCATTCTAATCAACATATTTCTGTGTGATGTATCATTTTCTAAGTATTTTATGTGAATAGTCCGGTGAGGTTTTAAACCCGCCACTAGTGAATTGTGTGAGTCGAATAAGTTCACAATCCGAGATACACCGAGGTCAGTTTGTCCGTGAACCGAGAAAGTCTAGAACCAGGATACACCTATATAATATAGCTCTGTATTTTATATTTTTTATTTTTTTACTGACGAAGTTGGGTTGTACAGCTAAAAATGGATGTGTGTTATCTGAAATGTATAGACTCAAATACCTACTATAATGGGCTATTTTCAATAAAAATTATTATGTTATAGAAATAAATTCTTCGATACTTGGAGAATGTCTGAATAGCATTTTTTCAACCTCTATAGGTAACTCAGACAAGGTTTTTTTCAGCCTACGAAGATAAATATTTTTAATAGGTACCTATATTAAAAAATATAAACATTTATAATGTTATATTATGTTAGATATATTTTCTAAGTAGGTATCTCAAAAAATATAAATTTTGTGAAGTATACTTAGTTATTATCTTAAAATATATATTAACATAATAATACGAGTATATAGTGTGAAATATATTTAAAACGTTAGTAATCATATTGAAAAAAATATTTTATATGTTGCCCTTTGCCGCTATTATATCGAATCTTGGCAAAATCGTATTGATTGTTCTGTAATAATAATAATAACTTCGTAACAAAGCATAAAAAAATTTATTAAACTACATTAGATACCTAAATGGAGTTTGCCTATACTTAACGGTATTCTTGATTTTTTTTTTAATAATTGCACCCCAACTATATTATATAATATGTATAAATAAAAATAAAGTGTATGCTGTAATGTAGGAATTTGGATATAGATCAGTATTCACTATTTATTAGGTATGCATATACAATGTGAGACAATAATAAATCCTACTATTTTACAATTTAAATTTAATTCAGAAGCAAATACCTATCACTTTTCCAGATTAATTTATCATCGTGATAAATGTTTACAGAAAGACGATATTATTATATTTTTTTGTCACTAGGCAGTAGGGTGATTATACGTCCTGTTTAAAACGAGATTGTCCCTTTTAGATCATCATGTCCCGTTGTCTCGGAAAACTTCGAACGGGACGCTTTTTGCCCCGTTTTTAGAAGTTTTAATTCCGTTATTTCCATTAAATTAAATTATAATTTATGAATTTTTGTAAAAGAATAAAATAAATTTATGATTCAAATATAAAACA
>PVMI01010800.1:0-15566 GCA_008528875.1 Aulacorthum solani
AAGACCCTGGCGTCGTATCTTTAAAGTACCTACGTCTAAAGTGACCAAACTTTCTTTGATTAAGTTCTACTGAGAATATATTTTTCCATCAAAGATCGAACACGCGTAAAAAAAATATTATTTTATCCTATAACGTTTATACAACTACTTTTAATGAAAAAACATACATAATATATAAAAAAAACATTAAAATGTAAAGTTGTAGTGTTTAACATTAAATTTCTGAATAATTTCAAAATAAATCAACAACATGTAGGTAGGTACCTACTGTTGGCGTAGCAACGTACTATTCCACATCGTTGGCCAGGTGATTATAATCCTAAGAATAATAGTCGCTGACTATGCTAAACCATGGTGCTGCTTTAATTAATCATCGCAATGTGCAGCTCGATTTTTAATTTTTTTATTATAGGTATAACAATTATAAATACTTACCTACTTAGGTTTACTTATAATGATAGTATAAGGGCATCCAGCTCTTATAACTTTCAATGTGAGAAAAATGAAAATGTCAATCCTCGTAAATAAGTTGATCCGAAATGTCCGAAATATAGCATGCATGCAAATGTGTTAAATTTAATTGAAATTCGTGTTTTAATTTTTACTTTACGTGTATTTGCAAAATGTATTAAATTATGTAATTTGTGTGAACAATTTAATCACAAAAATGTTGGTTATTTACATAATTTATAAATACCATATTTTAATATATTTACTAAGTTATCATAAGCTATACTGTTTTACAGCAGTCGAAGATTGCGAAAATTGAAGGCGAACTGCTGTGCGTTGCTGTTACGACGTGCCGGCGTCGGCTCTCTCATAGGCGCGGGGATTGGGGGCTTAGCCATCCAAAAAAAATATTGAAAGCCCCCCTCCCCAAACTTATGGGCCACTACTTCATATTTTGTAAAGAAAGATTTAAGCTTCTCTTAGGCGACAAATATTGGATAGGTACCGTTCAAAAAAAAATTATTTATTAGTATACCTTTCAGAAATGGATACAGAGCATTTGCGAGCCAACTAAAATAAATAATGAAACTGCTTTAGACCGCGTTTGTTTTATAAACTGTGCAAAAGAAGCTACAAGTATAGAAGCGGACGCAGCATTTCATGGATTTAAAATAGGTAAGTAATAAGTGTGATGACGTGATGTGCTGATGGCTGAAAACTCATGGATTGAATTTAAACCAATTAATTAGTAAATATTGAAAAAAATTGAATTAAATCTATAACTATTTGTTTGTGTAAAAAATAAACCAAGTCAATAAAAAAAGCGTTTTTCTTTGGTTTGCTCTTACCTATGTCATTTCTTTAGATAAATTTACATTTTTTAAAATGTAATTATTATAAATTGTACCTAGATGGTTTATTAACAAAAACATAAAAAGTAAGATATTCCGATTTCATCAACATGTTGAGCATATAATAAATACTAACATTTCTTAAAAAAAATCCTAAAAACAATTTAAAAAGTAAACTATTCAGTATTAGTTATTAAAGTTTTAAATTTCTAATGAGTATAAACTATATATCTCTAAATAGAATTAAGTAAATTAGCGCTCCTAGTGGAAAATGCACTAAATTAATTTCCGTCAAATTCCTATAGAAGTTCAAAAAATAGTGAAATAATTTGCAATGTTGTTTGGAAGCACAATATCTTACCATGTAATTCGTTACCAGTGTCCATTCTATCTTATTTTATTCAGTTTCCCTGATTATTAATTCTATTTTGTGTTAATATAGACTCTGTCTTAGTCCGCGGTAACTACCCATTTTTGGACGCCGAGTGACTATATCGTATATACACTTATTATCTACAGCCGTGGCTGCCATCTTTAGATTTTATTACTCTGAGATCATATTATATTCATATTACATGTTACATGTTACGATCTAATCCTTACTTATCGCCCGAACTCGGGATTATCAGTCTCTAACTTCATTATCACAGAATAATAATAAGTATTTTTATATTCTGTGTCATTATCTTCCACAGGTATAGATAATAATTTATTATCTGTACTATGTTATCTTCGTATGTACCACGGTCTACTGGGTATGTACAAGATTATGTTATCACTTATCATGACACGTCTGGATTTTCAGTTTCCTATAATTTTGATATTTCATTTTTAGCCTGAAATTTTGATTTTATTAATTTGTAAAATAAATTTATACTAATTATTTTAAGTGGCCACGTATAAAATGTATGTTAGCTTAATTTATTGTTCTTTTATTTCAAAAAAATTCACTGGAATCGAATGAAAACTGTTAAATTATATTTTGTACTCATTATTCTTTAGTTATTCCACACCTAAATAACAACAATGGATGTAAGTTTTTTACGTATAGTTAGACTAGACTATACATACATTTGTTTACTTTTAAGTTCTTAAAATACAATTTAATTTTTATTTATGTTTTTTTTAGGGGAGTGGGTTTTTTTTATACTTTTTAATAATTATATCATTCAAATTTAATTTTTAAAAATCCAATATTTAGTTTAATCAGCCTAAGATTTATTCTGTTTTATAAATATCCTGCACGGATTTTCTATAAAAATTAAAAAGTTTTAAATTTCTAAATAGACAAAATATTGGTTATGTATTTCATATTTTCATTAGAATGCATGTGAACAGTTCTTTGTATAAGCATGTAAATAATTTGCTTCTAAATCCATATTTTGGCACATTTAGTTGGTTATTGGGTTTCTGTTTAAAATTTTTTAGTTGAAGTAGTTATATAGAATTAATTTTCTAAGTTATTAATTAATGTACCATCTTACACATTTCGAACAAAATTTTTTTTAATGTAAAGTTAAGAACCAACTTCCCAATTTCTATTAATTTGCTTAGTAAATTTAACGATCGAAGTTCAATTGCTTACGTTTTATTTAATTGACTATTTTATAAGGTAAGTTTCAATATGTGGCTTTTGGCTATGCTCCCTAGAAAAAAATTAAATTTAAAAATGAGCTAAATCTCGATTATTTTAACTTCAGAATGTCTTAGTATATTTTCATATGGAATTTAGTATACTTAGTATACTATTTCATACATTTTAGGTAAACATTGGTTAGCTCATTTTATTAGATAATATTATGTTGATATAATGATAATATTTCTAAAATTGTAATAGGTACCTTGGTACTTAGGTGTTATATCTAAATTACTACATATATCTTTTATATTATTTTTAAAATTTTAATAAACTCTAAAAAAATACATTTTTATTTAAACATAATTTCTTGTGTAATTAATGCTTTTTTTATATTTAGTTTTTAAATACAAATACCGGACAAAATAACTTCAATAATCCAAATGGTGGCCATACTGCTGTTGTAAGTAAATACTTAATGGATTATTCAATTTAATATAAATTATAAATATTCCAAGTACAATTTAGTTCTAGCAAGCAACATATTGTGTTCAAAAATTAAATTTCTTATTTCCTCAACATAAAATTATGATCAATATTAGACAAATATTATACCAATTCTAACTATACAAGTATAAATTTACCTATATTACTATTAGGTTATGAGGCTACAGCCTCCCTAGGAACTATGCATAGTTTCATTTATCTATAACAGTGTACTGATATAATATAAGGTAAATCATAAAAATATAAAACAATATATATAAATAATTATCAAGTTTCCTGTATTTCTCTGTATAGTGTATTATAATAGTTTATTTAATTTACCTATTGGCTATTGCCTACTTATAGTTTAATAAAATGTTCTTCATCACCACGTAGGTATGTATACCTAGTAAAATAATAATTATTCATTTAGTAATTAATTATTATCATAGTTTCTAACAATTATTAAATAATTAATTCAATTAGCATGTGTTGAGAAATTTAATAATGAAAATAAAATCCCTGTTAACGTGTACTACATTATTGTTTATAAAAAGTAGATATTTAGTTGATGATATTAGTTTTTGATTAAAATTAGTTTTCTTTTTTACTTATTTAAATAGTCTATCTTTAATCTATTGTTCTTATTTTTTAATTTAAGTATATTGATGACCGGCCAATGAATAATGTTGAAGGACGGATGACTGTGTCCGGATCACTGATGCAAAATATTGGTGACCCTGGATTCAACACATTAGATGAACCTATTAAAACTACTATTGTAATTATAATATTTATTACATTAGTTTCTATTTGTGGATAATAATAAGCATTTATTAACTTTAGATGAGAGACTTAAAAGCAGTTGGAATGAAATTCAAGCATGTCTTGTATTTAAAAGAAAAAAATACGCTTCTTAAAGAGTGTAAGTTTTAAATAATGGTTTATATTTTTTATTATTTTATATTTTATCATATAAATTATATTTATAGGGGACTTGTGGGGCCCTTTGATGCTTTGCACATTCATGGCCATGTAAGTTTATTATATTTACTATTTTTTTTTTACTATTATTGAGTTAAAATAATAATTATATTTAAGGGTTCTTCAAGCATCACCAGATTCTATACAAATTGGTGATGGAGGTCCTGAATTTGCTGAGGTTTTTGTTATTATTTGGATAGGGTCTGTGATTATTACATTAAATTCAAAATTACTCGGTGGCACAATGTAAGTATTCTTTATTTATTTTATTGTATGTATTCATATTTTGTGCCATCAATTTTATTTTATAAATTATTACTTTAAATTAGGTTGTATAAAATATTTGTTGAGTTGTATTGTTAATGTCAATCTGGGATTAAGACCTAAAATGGCCCCCATTGGTAGGAAAAAATAATCACTGTTTGAACATTTCAATAAATTGTATTGTTCTTTGCTATGTACACAATATAACTTTATAATTAGGAGGGCATTGTAACCACATGCATTGTCTCAGTCTTGCTAACCCATAATATACCAAAATATGTGTAAAGCAATTATAATTGGGTACAATTGTAGAAATGTATGGTTAGCTTAAATATTTGAGTGAATTGACTTATTATCATACCTAAAGTTATGAACATTATCTATATTCTCTTATTAGATTTTTATGATATTTTAATTTTTAAGTGAATTATGACTTATGAGTATGTAAAATATGAATGTTTAAAAATTTTCTCGATTCACTTGAAAATTTAAATATTGTAAAAAACCAAAGGAAAAGCACAATTAATAATGTTTTTAATTTAAAATAAAAATAATAGTCATAAAGTAAATAATCAATTCTCTTTAATATTTATGCTGACAACATAAAATTGGAACTGCAAGACTTATATTTTGGTACTTTTCGAATTAGTAAGATGGAGATAATACCTAAAAATAGGATGTCCTTTTTAACTGTTAAGGAGACATCAGTATTATTATTGTTATTGCTTTAATATTTACTTAAAATATTACTTAAGTATAATTTCACAAAACTAACAGTTTTTATAATAGTTTCTTCTAAATGCTATAATTTGCGTGAAAAGATTGTTTAGTATCAACCATTACCAAATTAATATATAAATAAATAAATAAATGCATTTATTTCAATTAATAAATAATTGTCAACTGATTAATTAATTATACTAATAATGTGTTATATATTTTGTCACCATTAATTATTTTTAAAATATAAACTTTTTAGAAGCCTAAAACTAGAATTAATTATATTTTCCTTCTTTTTTCCCTTTTTACCACCACTGAGATGTTTTTATATTTCTTGTCTAGATTAACACTTTAAATATTATTTGATTTTTGTATAATATAATTGATTAATTTTTTTCCAGATCATTTTTCCAGAGTGTATGTGTTTTAGGTTACTGTTTACTACCAATTGTTATAGCCTTGATAGTATGCAGATTTATTTTAATATTTGAGCAAACCAATTTCTTATTTTTTATTCGATTTGCCATATCAATTGGTTCATTTTTATGGTCCACATATGGTAAGTTATAAAGCTATTAATGAAGACATTTTTTAAAATAATTCTTATATTATTGTATTTTTAATTTTAGCCTCTGTTGTATTCCTCGGAGATAGTCAACCTCAAGGGAAAAAGGCTCTAGCTGTTTATCCAATATTTTTATTTTACTTTATCATGTCATGGCTTGTATTATCACACACAGTATAGCGTTGTTGATCAAAATTACATTTTGAGATGTTACGTGAGTTTTGTTTATGACTTGTAATTATTTATTCTGTTTTAAAATGTTAACTGTTAAGTACCTAATTATTAATATTTGTAAAGCACTCTGTCATGTGAATAAAAGTACTATGTTTATTGTTTCTGTGCAATAAATCTTTCATAATATCATTGTTTATTGTATTTTTCTAGTTTCAAGTATATCATTTTTTTATTTTTCTCCTATTATATTGTTATTCAATTTTATTGGTAATCGTTTGTGATAAATTATTTAAATTAATGTTAAATAATAAGAATAGTTAATATTTATCACAATAAGTTATTTGTTTAACATCCTAGAGTGACCATGTTTATTCATATACTAATAAACGCATAATATAACTGTATACTTGGCACACATGTGATCATAATACATTTGTCAACAATTTATAAAAAATATGTAATAATAAAGTGTATAATAATTTATATTTTGAATTGGAATTTAATTACAAGTATTTTTGAAACCTTTCATTTCAATTAAAATATAATTTTGATTAAACATGAAAATCTATGAGTATATATTTTCTACGAGGCTCTCTTTTTTTGCTAGTTTTTACAGTAGTTTGAAAAGTTCAAATGTTAACAATATGTATATTGATATGAATCTACAGAATAGATGTATAAAAAACTTAATATTTAAATGTATGTTAAATTGTCTTATAATTTTTATTAGTTCACATTTTTAATAGATTTGATGAATTGGCCTAATTGTCAACCAATTTGTATACATTTTTCTACAGCCATATACGACTCTCATCATCATTAGCGGTCCCAACTTTTCTTATTTTATGAATTATGATTGAACATAAATTTGTTTTAATAATCTTTGTGTTTGAAAGCACTCCCTCACAACACTTGTGTGATGTTAAATTTAATATAAATTTGAAAACTATGAATACATTATACAACAAATTTGATTAAAAAGATAGTTCTCGAGTTATAGTAAAAGTGAAGTAATGTTAATAAATAATTAAATTTATTCTGTAATTATACATTTATACACTTTATGTTGTTATTGTGTACTTACTAAATGTAATTAACCCCTGAAATATTTTTTAGCTTATAAATGTTTAAAATATAAATAAGGGCCACACTAAAAGTTAAAATATACTGGTTGGGATCCTGTAAGTGATCACCTCTTCGCTTCCCTGGACCTGGTTGACACTGTTTATAAGACTTAGGTATAATTTTTTATATTAATGAACATAATCCATGTGTATCAAATTTACATTTATTTTTTAAAAAATTGTAAAGCAATGTTTTTATTATCTTAGCGAGGACTTGCTGAGACCTCATAGCATTTCTTGCTTTTATCTCAAAACTTGTATACCAAAAATGAATTTTATTTTTACAAATGATTCCGTTTCATATCAATATTTATTGCATAGTACACCGGAGTGTCAATTATCCTGGCTATAACATTTTTGCACAAATTTATTTATAGTTTTTAGTTTTATTGTTTGTATTATAATATTACAGATTATTTTATTATTTGCTGCGGCTAACTTTAATGTAGATATATAATCTTACATTTAGTTTGATCGAATACACATTTTAAATAAAATGAGTTATAAAAGAAGACATTTCCATATGATATATTGTTATTAAGATGATCATTGTTTACAAAAATGAAAAAATAGATTGTAATCTAATTTGATAAATTATTGTTTAACAAATTAAATGTACATTGCTTTCTAAATTTATCAATCTACTCAGTGTATTATTAAAATAAGCTTATGACTATTTTAAGGACTTAATTGAAGAAATCCTTTTGTTTCTTCGGTTTATTATTTTGGTCAACTGTAAATAAATAAAATAATTTAATTTTTCAATGTGTTACTTTAAAGATGTTTTTTTTTTTTTTTTATCAAAAATCAGTTGTTTATAAAATTTCAATTTGAAGTGTAATATTCTAACTTATCTAATTAAAATTTGACATCTCAATCTAATTTAACTTTAGAGAGAAAAGGTTTTATCTATCTTTTAGCTTTATTTTTTAATACATATTACCAATAAAACCTGATTATTAAATAAAGCTAGGTTATACTATATAACATTAGGATTTACTAATCATACTCACTACTTAGTAGTTAGTAAAAGTTGAAAAGCATGTTTTTGAACAGTTTTTACTAAAAACAGTTTTATTCAACCTATGTAGTATGATGTATATTGACATTAAAATCTGGTCCGTTGACATAAGATGTTGAATATTGATGTACAAAATGTATAATAAATAAATGTAATTTTGACTTAAAAAGTGTATAGGCCTGTAGTATGTATAATTTAAGCCAAACAAATACTGTAGAGTCACCAATTTTAGCATAACTTTCAACTTGATAAATATCAAATAAATTCTTTCTCCCGATCTTGTTTACCCCTAGTTCACTCTCATTTTTTGAACAATTTTGAATTTCAGAGTTCATTATTGAATGTCTTAGGACAGGGTCTTCAAACATTTTTATTTAAGGGCCACAAAAAATATCAAATGCTCTTAGCGGGCCAAAAGTTTATTAACATATATATAAATAACGACTTTACACTTGTCCTAAGATATCTATATTGTATTTACCGTATTATGAGTGTTGCGGGCCGGCTAAAACTTGTTTGCGGGCCGTAGTTTGGAGACCTGCCTTAGGATATACTATTAGTAGTGTTCTTCTTATTATTTTTTTCTCTGAACACCACTGTGGTAACCATAAATATTTCAATCATTAAACATAACACTACTGACTAATTTTAAGTCAGCCAAATATCTGAGTGTTTTGTACTTTGCACATTTTATACCTCTTCTAGACATATAGTACTGTTGTATGGCACCCTTTACTTTCAAAACACCACCTTTTCCTTGCAAGCTTGCAAAATATATTTTTATCATATGGTAGTTGTATTATTAATATCCTGGCTAGTAATTATTCGTTAATTTTCTTTGAAAAGGGTCTCTAAATATGCCAGATCTTTTTTGGAAGAGTATTTTAAAAATTCCTTTTAATCTCCCCATAATCTTTTCTCTATCTCAAGTCTTTCTCTATCCATTTTGTACAGCCATAATCTCCCCCTTTACCACATTTCTTTTCTTGTAATATAATTACATATTATGTATTTTTATATATTCTTTTACAGCTGTTATTTTAGGTTTTTAATTGTATTACATTTCTTTACCATATTATAACTGCCATTATATTTCAATAAATAAATCAGTCATAACAATTTTCATAACATAAGTATTGCTATAATATTTAATGATAATATTTGTTAGAAAATCTAATTAAAAGATCTGAAACTCAGTCACTCGGACTAACTCATAAGTTGTATTAAAAAACGTAGTAAAACACTTTATTATTGCATTATTTCTTTAATGTATGTAATATTTATGTAGTTTTCACAAAAAAAAAAATTATATTAAGGAATATTTAACAAAAATAATAATAATAATAATAATAAATTAAAGATACAATTATGTACATACAAAAAAAAAAAACAAAAACAAAAGATATTGATCTACAACGTTTGGGGCAAAAAAAAATATAAGTTAATGCTAATAGGTTAAGTAAAACTATTGTATTTTAGTACACATTGAAATTGGAAATAGGGGTGACATGACAGGTAACCAAAAATAAAAAAATGAACAAGGATTTTCAATTAATCTTTGTTTTATTATCTTAATATTTTACACGTACTAATAAGACTAAAATTAATGTCTTCTTAACATTTAGTTACCTGACACTTTTGACGTATACAAAACCGATAACACGGCCCCTAGTATTTATAATATTATCATAATAATAAAAAACACAAATACACTTAATATCTATTTAATTTAACTTAAATTTATAAAATTTTATATATAATGTGTGTGGGTATAACATATATATTCATATACACACATTTATATATTAATTAATTTACGTTAACACACCTCTCTATTCTAATGATATGAACAATGGAACGGTATACATTGAATTTTTTGATGTTAAATTTGTTACTGAAGTTGATAGTGCCGCTAACTTTTTTAGCACAGTTAAAAACATAAGCATACTTAAAAATATTGTTAAAAGCAAACATGATCAATGGCCGGTTATTTGATCCGTTCACATTTTTGGGGTTAAACGTCTTGACAGTGAACATACATTATACAGTCACTGTGTTCTGTACTAAAAGTCAAAACATTCAAGCCCAACATTAAATCCACAAAAAACATTTTTATAAGATATTAATGTACTAGAGAAGACTATTTTGAATTTTATGTGGGGGTTATGGGATATGTTGGAATTGGCTTTGTAGGCTATGTCAAAGAAAGAGGCTGAACACATAATTGTAGGAACAATATAATATAGAAAAAAAACATTAGAATAAAAATTTAAAAATTAATTTCTATAGTTCTTTGTTATAATAGATTAAAAAAAACCCAAATTATCAAACAAAATTAATAATGTAGAGAGGCTGATAACACTAATTTATATATTATTATTCTCTACAGCTATAAGACTACATTTTCATTGTATGAGATTGATAATTTTACCAACAATTTGTTAGAACCAAACCGAAATTGATTTGTTCCTTGGCATTCCTTGTATTCCTGGTGATTTTTTTAATCCCTGGTTATTGTTTAGGTTATGGTAAACTTATTGGAATCATTTCAAAATAATAACTGGCAAATAATCACTAGGACTTAAAATATGATAAGAATTGATTAATGACTACACAATTGCCTTACAGGCAAGACTTTAGGAACTTTTGTGAAATGAATAAAAAAGGTGGATTTTAATGATATGTGAATTTAAAAAAAAGTTTCATATGCTGTGAATGGACCCAAAAACCGATAGTTATTGATTTTGAATTTAGTTAATTGAACTGAACAGATTTAAAAAAAAACCAAAATGTATTAATTAATATTTAATATATAGGTTCGAGTTATAAAGTCATACTAACAAGACACAGCAAACAATGAACTATGAAAATTGTTATTGTCTCCTTAAATGTTTCATAATATTTTAAATTCTTCAACAAAAAAAAGTTGTACTTTTTTCAAGTCTCCAGGTTATGTATTTGTATAATTTTAACATCATTGACATTGTCAGAGTGTATTTAATCCCAAAAAAACCACCACCTGCAACGGTGCAATAATGAAAAATGATAACGAATTTAACATACATAATGTTCTCAATTGGTGGTTTTCTAAGACTAATAACTCTGAATATTTTAATACTATAGTTCAAAATAATTATCAGATTAATATAATCACTTACAGGCATGAACTATTACTAAAACAGTTTTATCGAGAAACACATAAAAAAAAAAAAAATACTTACATATAAATTAACAGAAGAAAGAGCGCTTGTTAGCACAAAAAAAAACTTAAAAAGTTTGATTTTCAGACCGACAATGACATTATTTTGATTAATCCCCAAATTTAATGTTACTATTTACAATATGAAAAGAAATGAAATATTTCACTAACATTATTACAACAGATGAAAAAAAAAATATTATTATCTAAATTTAAGTTACTAAGTATGATTAATTATTAAAATACTAACCACTATTACTTTGTTTGTTGCAAAATAATAATTGTATGTACAAACTATTTATAAACAGATATAGGTATACATATACTTTAATATAAACATTATATTTGTAATAAATTAAATCATAGTTGATTTACTTAATTAAGTATTGCGAGGATAGATCTTTTAATTGTTTTTATTTTTAATTATTTGTTTTAAATAGGAATTGTTGCTAATTTTCAGTATGAAAGTCAATAAAAACTTTTATGTGACTAACAGAGTGATAATTTGCCATCAATAGGAGCCCTGAAATATCTACGTTGACCGAGCTCATCAAATCCATTGTTTAGGGACGATGAGATGGACCAATGTCACTCACTGTTATTTTGATGGTGGTGATGGTGATGATGACCTCCAATAGATGGGGAAGATACAAGTGCCAGTGGATGTCCTGGAGAAGTCAGCATGGGAAACATGTCACTCTGGTTTTGTACTGACA
Organism: Aulacorthum solani; assembly: GCA_008528875.1. Classification (NCBI taxonomy): domain Eukaryota; kingdom Metazoa; phylum Arthropoda; class Insecta; order Hemiptera; family Aphididae; genus Aulacorthum; species Aulacorthum solani. The sequence goes on from PVMI01010800.1 coordinate 12,131, forward strand.
TTGAAGCGGTAAACATATCTGTGTTGGTAGATGTGGTTTGACCAGCCATAGTTGTTGTTGGTGGATTAATGCGTTTCTCTTTTTGCCTGCGGTTGCAGAACCATACACGTACCACTTCTTTTTCCATGGATAGGTTATCAGCCAATACAGATATTTCTTCGGATGTAGGCTTAGGATTAGCTCTAAATGCTTTTTCTAAAGAATATCTTATAGACGTTTCAATGGATGTGCGTTTCTTGCGACGTCTTCCGATTGCTTCTGGTGTTGTCAGAGGATTACACAAAGCGCTAGGATTGGTCATTGTACTATCAGCATCTACAAGCCACTTTTGCAACAGTGGTTTTAACTTGCACATGTTTTTAAAAGACAAGTTCAACGCTTCAAACCTAGATATTGTTGTTTGAGAGAAATCATTGCCATACAGTTTTCCCATAGCAAGGCCTACATCACCTTGAGTAAAACCTAAATAAAGAATTTAAGAAATTAATAAAATTGATTCAATATCATTTAAATGTGAAAAATATAATATCCTTACCTAATTTGATGCGTCTTTGCTTGAAGAGTTTAGCAAACTGTTCTAATTCTTCGAGATCGGTGGTATCATCAGTGCTAGTTTTGGTTTCTGCCAGTCGGCTTAGAGCAGCTGCTGCAGATAGATCCAAGTCATTATTAGATGATTGGGTCTGAGCGGAGTGTTTAGAATGATGGGATGGTGTTGAAGAAGCAGCTGGACGTATCGACTGATTAGGACCATTGCCAACTGGAGAATGCTGATGGTTGTTAGTCATATTTTGAGCCTGTTGGATCTGTTGTAGTTGAAGTGATGCTTGAGTCAATGCTTGGTGAACCTAAATATTACATGTTTTATTAATAACAGGTTAACAATTACAAATAAAATACCTATGTAAAATGATTTTTAATTTAATTTACTTGGTTTTGGAAAAAAAATGGAGTCTGGTTCTGATGTGTTGCTGTAGACTGTCTCATTAATAAATATTGAATCTGTTGCTGGAAAAGTGCTTGAAGTTCTTGAGGTGTAAGAGAAGATTGGCCTCCTGGAGGGCTTCCGATCAATGGATTGCTTTGCGGTGATAAAACTCCTAATCCAGGAATCTATAAAATATTATAAACATATAAGATATGCATTTTGTGTGTTTGCAAGTATAATGTATTAATTTTACCTGTGCGAATTGCTGACTTTGTAGTGCAGCTAATGGATCACTTCCACTTGTTACATTTGCTGAACAATTACCTGATGGTCCGGTACTGCTAACGCCTGAGCTCGAAGAGCTACCAGAATGTCTGTGAGAAACCTGAAAATGTAAATAAAACTGTTCAAATATTGAAACATTCATTGCTTCTTAAGAAACATATTTTTATTTTATTTTATGAAAATATTACACTAATCATTATTTGTAAAATGAATATTTCAACATTATTTAAATGAAACTGTAGTCAGTCACATTGGAAAAATAAGTTTAAAAAAAAGAGACAATCATAATGGGATTTCTGAATATCTACCTACTCGTATACTATAGAAGAGTTATGCAAATAATAGAGGCTCTAGTGCACTACACAACATTCACAAATCATGTACTAGGTATTGAGGAATACAGTTGTGAGTAAACGTGTAGTTTAAAAACAATTCGTTTAAAAAATAAAACATTACTTAGTAATGCTAAACGAAATGAAATTAAAGGATTAATATGCTATTATAATACTACTCGAATGTCGGACTTGAAAAAAAAACAGAAATATAAATAAAAACTTAATCCCTATAGTCAGTACACTAATGTACCGATCACGTTTATTTTGAAAATGATAAACGCAAACTCGTGGGTTTTATACGAATAATTGTGTGAAAATAGTTATCGCGGGTAACGCGAACCGAATAATGGAAACACAATCTTGATAAATAAACTAAACGAAATAATAATAATAGAAATTTTTTTTTCAAAAAAAGTCGTTGGCCGATTTCTGTGTGGAGGGGCGGCGACACTGTGATTTCGCGGAAAATTTAAGTCGAACACGCTCAACGACGACTGGGAAACGTTTGCCTTGCGAGTCACACGTGTCGTCATAGTCGGTTGGTCGTCGCAGTTACGCGTGTTTGGGAGCATAAAACACAAAATGACGTCGAAAGTTCGCACATGGTACCTACGACGTCTCCCTCGTGACGCTCAAAAGTTTCATCTTCGTCATTGCGCGCTGTGCCTCCGTTGTGAAATTGGTGGGTACATAGTGTACCATTACCTATATTAATTAATATTGTCACGGAGACTTGTCGAATGGTTTTTCGATCGTATTGTTTACACATTTTTCGATCATCATCGATGTACGAATTAATAATAGGTATTGTAAGTATCGGATAACGAGATAATGTGCGAGCGACCGACGACGACGCGTGGAAAAACGAAACTGGAAAATAACGACAATCGCGGCGCCGGGGGATACGTGACATTACACGAGGTCAGCGACGGCGGTAAGTACACGATCTAATAATAATAATAATAATAGCATACAACACATAATATGTATTATAATGCGAAATTGTAACACAATAATGTCGTATCCTATAGACAATTTGGATGGATAGGCAAAAGCGCAATGCGAGAGAGAGAGAGAAAAAAGCGATATTATTATTATTGTGCGTAATAAACACACATATTAGGTAGGTTTATGCGCCGAAAAAACTATGACTTGTTTTTCGTAACCGAACACCGGCTGCCAGTTTTTTATCGAGTTTTTTTTTTCGTTATTTCGTTATAGGTGTACAATAGTATAGGTGTTATACGCGTCGCGTCGGTGGCACGCGAACGTCGTTATTTTGTTATTTTTTTTTATCTCTAAACGGTTTTACATTCCCCCTCCCCCCGTTTCTTCGTTATCTTTTTGCGTGTTATAATAATTGCGAAAAAAGATATCGCAAGTGCATAAGTCTCTTGAAAAAATAAAACCCTACGATGCGAATGCAACTTGGCCGATCTCGAAACGGATAGAAAAACAATGCATAGGTACACGCACACACACACACACACTAGGGTTCTCAGATTTAAAAAATAAAAATACAGTTTACATTTCGATAACGTTTAATGCACACTTATCATTCATCCTCCAGTAAAAAAAATGTCGTTCACAGTATTATAGTTCTTGCAATATTGTAAGGAGTCATTGTCTTTCTAAATAACCAAAACTATTTTGTCTACCATTAAAATAGGCATAGCTGTTATTATTGATTTATTCTCGAGTTCAAGCTATTGTTAGCCACAAACTATAATAACTATTGTATTTACTGTAGTGTTCAAATTGATAAATTATTACCATGCGTTTTTTTTTACCGATATTAATTGGGTTTTTATAGTTGATAAACTATTTATTCTGGAAGAAAATTAAATATGAATTACAAAATATTTAAGTTCCCATTATTCTTTAAGGA
>PVMI01010856.1:0-15567 GCA_008528875.1 Aulacorthum solani
TGAGCGGAGGCGGTATGTTAGTCTAGGATATTTTAAATTATATTGATATTGTTATTATACGGTAGCTATATCACGATTTAAGACACGGATTAAGATAAACTATCTTAAATCGTGGGTAATATTAAACTGTAGATTGTATGAATAGGCCAAATTTTGATTTTTTGATTTTTTGATTTTTCAGTTTCATATTAATATTATATCCACGAATAATATTTTTAAAGTTCAACAAAATAACCAAAATCGTTAAAATTGATTTTTATACGTAATTTCGTCCAAATTTTAATTTAAAATGTCTGCAAAAAATAACTGTGTAAATATTTTATACATTTTTTGGTTAGAGTATGAACTATTTATTAGAATCTTTTTTTTAAATTTTCAAACCTTAGTTATAAAGGCTGAACATTTTATAATTTTTTAATCACAATGGTTGATAATTGCCCAGATTTTGATGAATGATGTAGAAAATTGAAATTTAAATGCTTATAAAAAAAAATTGGGCATATGAATTTTTAATATTTTTCAACTACTATTGTAACAATATATTAGGAGCCTTCTATTAAATTTTCAAGCTTTTTGACTTAACGAATTAAATTTTATTGACATTCATAGAATAAAAAGCTAAAATAACGGAAAATTTCAAATGTCTATAAATAACTCAAAAATTGTTGAAATATATTAAAAATTTTATTGAGTAAAGGAATTGTTAAATTAACATATGGTGTAAATTAAAGCTTCTAAAGTTATTCGTTTTTGAATAACAATAAAATACGTAGCCAATCCACAGCCATCAAAAATATTATGTCGGGCTTTTTTCATAATATTATTTCAAAAATTAATATGATTAAGTCCCAAACAAGTCAATCGGAAATTTGTTCTACACAAATGGTAGAAACATTCAAAATTCTGACACCAAAATTGATGTGAATAACAAATTGTGAAAACAATGAAGATTAAAATTTAATTGCTGTATTTTTCTAACATGCAGATACCTATTTCATTACTAATTATTGTGTTACTATTTTAGGTATTATAAAATTATCACCATCAAGTCAACAACCTTACTACAAAGATACAATTATGGATGGGACAAGAATTGTCAAAATGAGATTTGAATTATACATTGGTAAGGCATCAACTCAAGCTACTACTTAGGTTTATGAAGTAAAAATAATAAGATTTAAAACATTTATAGATTATTAATTTCGTATAGTATTTATAGATTGGATAATGGTGAATTTGAGCCATTAGAAATAGTACCATACTCATCTCCACTAGAATCGTCATACCCATGACATGGATACAGAATAACCATGCAACTAATAACCAAGAACTAGGTACCCATATAAACAGCAATCACTAAATAACGTGTTTCAAAATGGATTTTTCTTTAATAGTTCATAAGCAAGTAAAAAATAGCATCTCAGCTTCAACTAAAGATTTTTTTTTTATTATATAACTTTATTATATAACTTTATTTCATATTTTATTTATAATTAATAAACATGACATAAATATTAAAATGGTAATATAAGCACTTTATACATAAAAAATTAGGTTTTTCAAATGTATTACCTCAAACAATACAGAGTGATTATTTTATCATGAACCATTCATTATTTCAAAAACAAAAAATATTTTTTTACAAAGTTTCTAAGTTCTTACAAAACAGTAATTTTTTAAAATCAAATATTTTCTATCCTTAAAATATTTTTTAAGTTTTTACTTTTTTGAACGACTGCATACAGTTTTTAATTTTATAATATATATACTCTGCAAAAACTTGTTAAAAAATATAATATATTATTATAATGATAACATTTTTTTAAATATACTAAACCACAACATAAAAATTAATACTGTTATATTTGGTATTAAAGTTATTAAATAGTGAAGTATCTACCAATTGGTACCGACTATACCGATTAATTCTGTGTACCCGTAACTTGTACTTTTATTACTCTTATTACTTGTATCTATTTTAAAAAATCTTGTTTTTTTTACAGCTGGTTTCAAAAAAAAAATGTAGCAAACTAGTATCATATACTCCTGTGTCAGAGATATACCAGATACAGGCATGACCTATCCTAGTGTCTTAGTTGCTAAAAAACTATTCCCTGTTATAATACATACGTAAAAAAAATAATATTTATGTAGTTGACTGTCTACAATACACGACACTAGAAATCACACATTGCACGATGTTTTATTGTAATGATAAATGTACAACTGTATTTATTAATATATTAGCTGTGTACATATAATTTAATATAAACTATACGTTATTCTTATTATGAGATAACATGTTATATTGTAATCACTGCCTCTTGTATTATGTACTTACTTTTTTTCTCTTCAGAGTTACGATAGATTCTAATTGATCCTGAAAAACACATATTATGTATAAATAACGTACTTATGTGAGTATTTATTTCAAATTCAAAGTATGAGATGATTGTTTATTAATTATTTTTATAAAATACCTGAGCCCTTAAGATTAAGTATGTGAGTAGCAAACTGCAAATTAACAAGCAATTTATATATTTTACATTTATATACTATCTACCTATATGAATAAATATAAACTACTGTGTCTAGTGATTAGTTATATGTTTTAAATCACTATAGGTATAAGTGTTTAATATTTTTATATGAATTTAATAATAATATCATCGTTACTTACTTTCACCAGTTGGTTGGCTTTTTTCAGACTATCCAACTCTTCTGTTAGACGTTTAACCAAAGCGTTGCGCTCTTCAGCAGTGTCTCGATCAATCTTATCTGTCATCGAAGTGATTTCCATCAGTTCGGCCTCTAACCTTTCGTTATCAGACCTTAAATAATTCGCACTTTTCGATAATTCGGACCTTCTGTGTTCCCTCTAAAGTGTAAAGATGACAACGAAAACTTGAATTTGTTTACTAATTGCATTCCCAAAATATTATAAAATACAATATCATATTTGATACAAATTAATAAAAATTATAATATACCTAACCAAATATAGGTAATAACTGAAAAATAAAAAATTCTTTGATTCAAATTTATTATACCTATTTATTGAATCTATTAAAGTATTATTGGATTCACCCTTGGTTCTGGTATTATTTACTTTGAACGAAATATATCAATTCGAAATTAACTATCATTAATTATTGTTGTAGATTCACACAATGATTAGGTACCTAGTTTTCAGATTAATGTACACTTACACCCAGGGCCGGCCCTACGGTAGGTCAACTGGGACATTTGTCCTAGGGCCAGTGCTCATTTTAGGGCCCCGCTCTTACGTTATGAAAACTAGGTACCTTGCTACTATGTACAGAGCCGTGTCAAGGCCCCTTTTTTTTGACCCCGTGCACTGTAGTTTTGTAAAAGTAAGGGGGCGCCTTTATTTTCGCTAATATACTATCTGTGGCCCTGAAAACCATATATGTTATAATTTTATTACTATATATATTTTAATATTTTAAGGTCTATTTTAAAATCATGTATAAATATAATAATATGGTACAGCCTGCGCCAAATAGATTGGCTCGGCGACGGCGGGTGATAAAGAAAAACCCATTTCTAATAAATATAAACCCATAGATATTATGACCGATTATAAATAAATATTTTTAAATTGATGTAAATGATATTATTAGTACAGTGAAAACTGTCTTAAGCGGAATCGCATGAGACTAACAAAAAATTCCTCTTTGAACAGTTTTCTGCTTTATTCAATAAAACGGAAAAATTCCGGATTATTCAATTGAAATAAATAAGAAATACCAAAGAATATTTTTCAAAATATTGTTTTAAATAATATAATTCATTAAANNTTAAAATTAAACTAAAATAAGGTTGTACAATTTTTTTAATTTAAACTGATTTTGAATATAAACACTGGCATTTTAATATTTAATGCGACGTACGTACGACTGTTGGTGTAAGATTGTTTCACAGTTACAAAGAAGAAAGTTCGTATCGTTTATGATGCGATAATATGCATTGTGTGTACATATATTGTACAAATGTTTATAGAACAATTTTATCTTTTTTTATCTATCACTATTTAACGATGTACATTATACATACTCATGTCGGCATATCTATATTTTATACCTTATTTTTGATTTAGGTTTGACACGCGCGTGTCATTTTTCCGGCTTATGCAAGGTTTTTACTTGCATGGGACTGACAAAATCGTTCCGTTTCAGCGTTACGAAGGTTCCGTTTTATTGAAGTTTAGTGTCTAAATAAAACTATAAGAACGTGTCAGTACCATAGAATAATTCCGTATTGGATAGTTTTCCGTTTTATTCAGGGTCTTCTTTAGACAGTCTGCACCGTATAATATACTTATATACTACCATATTACGTTTTATTTTCAAGACTTCAAGTAATAATGTATTATTATTATTGTCATTGTCAGCCGTTATTGTTTATTTTTAAATATTTATGATAATGAATAGAGCTGAAAAGTTAGTAAATATATATGAAGATGACTTAGAAATTGAATTTGTTGAAGAATTAATATAGTTCAAGTAAATGGTTTCATGTATGCCAGAAAGTCAAAAAATTCTTTTCACTCCTTACTGAAAGCATTAATAAAGTATAATATAAGTTCTACATTTCCATCGATAGAAATTGCCCTTAAAATATTTACATGCATGCCTTGTTCAAATGGTAGTGGTGAACACTCATTTTCTGCTTTGAAAGAGTAAAAACATATCTCCATATCATAAGCAAATAAAAAAAACATCATCTTTATCACTATCGTGCATGGAGTCTAAAGTTGTAAAAAGTATTGATTGGAGTACTTTAGTCCAGAGATTCGCCAAAAATAAAGCAAGAAAAAATTATAAAATATTGTTTGGTATTTTTATATATTAATTACCTATGTTAATTGTTAATGATTAATTTGTTAACAATATTTTTAATTAAAATTAATAATTAATAATTAAATATATTAAGTATTGTATATTATATTTTAGTTAATTTTCTTAGTGTGTGGTAATATGGAGATTTATGTATTAAGAAAACGATTAGTGTTTAAATTATAAGGAAAGGGGGCGAAAAAATTTTGCCCCTGGGCGCTGAATTGCTTGACACGGCTCTGAATATGTAGTTAAAAAAATATCATTGAGTTAAAGTTATAATATGTTTTTGAGATAAATAGTATTGTATTTTGTATAGATGCATGTTGCATAATAATATTTATGAATAGCGTTAAAGACTCATGGTTAATAATAGTTGTAATAATATTGTAATACCTATTCGATGGTCGTCGGCCGATGCTTAAATATCTATTGCATCGAGCGCTGCCGTCCGATATAAGCTAAGATCAATTATTTCGTTTGATTTTTATTTGTTGTACATGCAAATGGAAAACAATACGACCTTGTGAGGGCGAAACTGATTATTTCACTTTTAAATTGTATTTAACATTCAGAGTTCAGAGGTCGAGGAAGCTTTCTGTTATACGATTTTTACAATTTTTACATTTTATATAAAGATATGAATAACATTTTTAAAATTGATAATTGTTAAATATTAGATTTTTAAGTGTTAATAGTCAACCTTCGTGTATGTTACAAAATTAGCAACACGTTCTCTCCAATACGAGATATTTACTTACCGACACTGTTTATACATAGGTGCTTATCATTCCAATATATATATATATATAGGTTATTAATTTATTCAAATAGTTTAATTTAGGTGAGTTAATCGATAATCATTATATAGTAATATTGAACTTAGATATTTAGGTAACTTGATATAATATTTGTTTTCAATTCATGCTTATAGTACTTGCCTGTAATGATTTTCGAATCCCGTGAGCTAATGCGCTCTCATACACTTCTTTATAGCCATCGATAGTCATCTGTAGTTCATCGCGAATCCGGATCAACATGTAACCCCGTTCCGTACAGTTCAATGTCACCTGTCTTATGACTTCGTCTATACGAATACGCAGATTGAATGAGAATTAAGTTATAAAAAAATCAACATTGAAATAATTGTTTATTCTTAACCCCCTCCCCCCCCCAAAAAAAAAAAATAATTTTAAGGTATTAACTTAATCGTTTTAACCTAACATATAATATTGTCAACAATTATTTTTTTCTAAATAAAATTTTAAATTATACTAACTATAATTATGTGGAAATATTGAGTCTATAAATAAGTATATGATTATTATTTTAGTTATGTTCTATGCAATCCTAAAAGCCATACTAATATGGCTAGTAATATTATGCATCCCGTGACTATTGTAAAGCAACAGCAGATGTTAAGCAACTACGAATTATAAGAAACTATACGGTAGTATGAATATATGATAAGCACCTTGGCTATTGTCAAAACAACATCAGATGGTTACAATTTTACGAATCCAAAAAATCTGAAGTTAATAGTCATGGCCAAAGTTCTTTTTAAGCTAAACAAATTTAACTAGTTAATTTTTCTAATTAATATTCATAATTGCAAACCCAGCTATTTGCATTTTAATGAAATGAATAACATGCTTTGGACATGAGCACCATGAGCTCCAGCCCAAGATAATAGAATACAGCAGGATAAGGGAGCCAGGATTACAGCATATTCAGATGTACCATACCATTGAGATCTTAGCACCTTCTCGCGATTAGCACAGACATAACTAGTATACTTTTATAACTTTTATTTGAATTTAAATAAAAATGTTACCATAATTTTATTCATTGTTGAAATTGTCTTCAACTATTTATTTAATAACCACCATATCTGGATAATTAATATAATTAAATTAATATTTTATAACTCATATCTGGATCTCGGGTACTCCGCATACAACATTCTTCTGAATTTACTATACATAAACTTCGAGCCAAGCTGACCTAATTTACCTACTTACCTATAATATGTTTAGAATATGATTGCAATTGTCAATAGACCTTTTAACACCAACTATAGATAGTTACATACTCATAAGTACATCATATAGATTTATTTATTTTTCATAAATTCATAAATTTAATAAATTAATAAATTATAAAAATAAATAAATCAATTTAATAATTTAATAAATCCATAAATTCAGTCTGCAGTCTGCAGTCTCTACGTCTCACGATAACTAGGATCAGAACGGAATATTTTTTTCGTTATATTATTGCAGTCTGTAAGGTTAATGATTGGTTTCGTATTTTTATGGATTGCTTAATTATTTTAATTTTTCCGGGAATACTCTTGGTGCACCTTAGCACGTCAATTTAAATACGTCATGTATTGCTACCATAAACATTTCAACATCATGATTGTAACGGGAAACGGCACAAAAACGAAATCCATTAGGTATACATGCAAAAGACAATGTATCAAGTAATAACCACACCCACAAATATTGAAACATATTTAGTTGATGTGGTTCTCAAGAAGCATACAGTGACGCAAACAACAGCGTGTATTTAAAGTAGCAATGTTAGTCTATCAAAGTACATAGAGTATTAAAATGGCGACGTTTTTCCAGTTCTGGATACACGCCGCGATAAACTGATGGAACATTCTAGTCGCCGTATACGAAGGACGTATTTCCAGGAACTTAGTCTGGTTCACCCCAACCAGTTAAATAATCAAATTCGAGTAAAAAAACCGCTCTTTTCAGAACTACACTGTTATACCCGACTATATACTAATCATATAGTTAGTTAAACAACTTAAATAAACTTACTAAAACATTGACTGTATATTTCCTGTTTAATCGGGCAAATCCCCACCTCTTTGGCGTTATATTCTTTTAAATATGATTCGAATTTATCAACAAGGTTTTTCACATCCTTGTTAGTAGCCGGTTGAATGGATATTTGTTGAGAAAATATTTTACCATCCATTTCCCATTTCCTTGGTGGTAATATACTATTCAAAACTTCTGTACAATTATGCTGTTTAGCCTCATCTACGTAATCTCCAGAGTCCATTGAGCGAACATTGTTTTTTATAGAATATTTGTTCTATAATTATGAAATTGTTCTAATTTATAATGATATATTTTATACTGTTTTTAATATATTTATATAAATATATAATTAAATGTAACTATGTAACGTTGGGCATACTCTAATACAGTGAAAAAAAAATGCAAAAAGTGATAACACTGCATTGTACGCTTAGTGCAATAACTTGTGTACCAATTTCAAACTACTATCACCTTTGGTGTCCACCACAGTCTATAGTTAGTTTTCGAATTTTATTGAAAAAATATCTTCAATAAAAAAATGGTCACACAATTTTCAAATAGGTTCCTTACATAAAAAATCAGTCTCTGGACGCCTGGGAAATATGAAACATCGGAGTTGATAGTTATTGGAAAAAAAAAGTTGAATGAGTCGTTTTTAATTTAATTTATAATTAAAGGAAACCAGTAAATAAATATGCAATAAAATGAATAAAAACAAATTTTCGTTAATAAAATAAATTTATATTTCTTATCATAAAAATTTTTAGTTGTAAAAATAATAATAAATAATGTAAATTGTAATAATTCGTGAATTTTCAGTAAAATTATTTTTTTGTTTACTTTGTAGCACCTGATGAATAATCATCTATTAAATTTTCAAATAACAAGTATGAAAAAAATTTTTTTTAAAGGCATCAATGTAAAATTAATGCATTCTATCACGATGCTCAGAATCTTCGAAAAAAAAGAAATTTCGGAAAATTATCTATCCGAATATAATAATTAATAATATAATAATTTATCCGAACAAACTAACAAGTTTGTAAGTAATCAAATTTCTTTAAAAAAAGGTTTTTAATGTTCGAAAATTGTGCTAAAATGAATTTTAACTAGGTCGATCAACCACGGCTAAGCTTGCATGAAATATTGTCCACGGACCTCGATGGCATGTTTTTGTTATTATATAATATGTTTATTTATGATATATTATGCTTGAATGCATTTTGTGGTAGACAATATCAACAACCAGATAGCGTAACGTAATACAGATTCGTAGAGCCGAGTTCAGAACATACCAATGTGTTTCTTCGTGCCATGAATGTTACAGATATATTCTTATGTAAAGTACTATGCATAACACATTCGTATAGATAGTCTATGATTATAATATAGTCTGTAATATATTAGTAACTACTGATAACTAAAAGGTATAGGTGAGTAAACTAGGTCAGGTGTTAGGTAACATATATTATTTATTCATAAACAATACTGAATGTAGAATAAATTAATATGATATCAAAATATTATTATAATATGTTAAAAATAATAATTTTACTTTATTACTATTGTCAACCAAAATAAATGCATGTTGTGTATTATCGTGTATGCCGATTACTTAAAAAAATTTTGTTTTCGTTTTTTTTCCTATTCAATTTATGAACATGATCAAAAATGAAAAATCATAAACTATAAAATTAAAATAGTAAAATAGTAAAATTAAAAAGTAACAAAATAATAAGTATTGAATACGAACTTTTAAAGAAGTCACTCACACATATGTACATTAATATTGACATGTTATACCTCGCTACGTAAATACCTACCTATTCTCAAAACACGCAATCCCAATGATACATTATTTAGGAAATCGTTAAAGTACTCGTTTACCAAAATATTGAATGCACACATACACAGAAAGTCCAAAATCGTTTAGCATGTGAAATACGCCCATACGTAAAGGTAAATCCAAAATAGCACGTATATTGAATAGACGGAAACACAAAATATAGTCTACACACTCACATGTCAATACAAAAAATGCTATTCAGGAAAATTATGACAAGGGTTAAAATACCCGAATAAATACTCACACAAAAAAAAATTAACGTGCTAAGACTGATGTACAAACCACGTATATACTCATGTAACTTCAAAAAATCGGTGCTCACACACTCACACACACACACACACACACGCAATAATAGTCGAAGAGTTGGGCGCTACTTTGTCGTATACGCCGATTACTTCGGCGTACACAATAAAAAAACCAATAATAATATTATAAGCACGGTGTCCGGTGGTAATCGAGTCACACAATCACCACCACTGAACAAGCATTTGTCTCGTGCTATGACTTATATTTTATCGCTTAACCTAGTTTTGTTTTGCTACATCTGCTAAAACTTATTGACTAAGACTTATTGCTAAATATTGTTACATATATGTTTACTTGACCTAGTCAATATTATGCATGATACAATAGTATAATTAATACAGAATGATAAAATATGATATTTTATAAATATTTATGTCATATACATTTGATGAAATACATACATGTGGTAAAAATTATGTTATAATACACTATATGGACAATTTTTGACCTTTTTATGTAATTGATGAAATTCATTTTTCCCACATTGGTTAACATTATTATTTTATATGAGTTGCTTGTTGTGATATAGTATAATAATAAAATATTTTTTCTTAAATAATGAGGTCTAACAAAATCTCGTCACTTGTTAAAAATGTCTCATATTTCTTAAGCAATTTCCTGTTCCATATCATACTTTAATCATTAATTTAATTATATAATTACTTATAGATACATAACTTACACAATTTATTTATTTTCAACAATATTATACATAAAATATTTGGTGGACCTGTAGATCCCCTATCGACTTTTTTTTTTTATTATTTTGGAACTTTCTCATCTTCGTCGTAGCATAATATTCTAGTAACTTCTCATAAAATAAAATTTTTATTATCATTATAATGTTATAAAATAACGTGTTACTAGTCTAAATAATAACTAGTTTAAGGCAAATTGACAGAGTATTGTCAACGGGAGCTAAACTAATAGCATAGGTTACAGCAATAAAATAATTTTGAATAATTTTCAAAAAATTGATATTTCATATATTAAAATTACCTGATCGGCTGACGAATCGGTTTATACAATGTAAAAGTTACAAATTATATGAAGCAATTTTCATTTTATTTTATATACAATTACCTGCATATAGTCAGATAACTTGATAAAAACTTAGTGCAAATCCTACAATTACCCAATACGAAAGAAACTAGGTTATAATAGTAATATTACACAATATAGAAAAAATAAATTTCATTAAAATTTAACAAAAATTGTTCATATAGTGTAACTTAATTTTCACTAAATGGATACATTTCACTAAATGCATGTGACACATAGATAATACTTGTTTAGTCTGTGTTGGCAACGTCAATATAGATTTGTCGGAAATCAATTTTGGAACATCGAACTGCACCAAATTTATTTCAGATGGAAGTACTCTTTCAATAGTGCTCATTTTAGAACCAATTTCTTCCATGATATTAATAATCTATACTGCATAGGGAATAAAATAAAACATATTATAGGTGCACATAATATGATACCTAAGTACCCATCTAACGTGATAGGTATCACTTAATTTTTGAAATATATATATAAATAATTTATGTTTAATTTTACTTGTAGTAGATAAGTATCATTTAACTTATGTAAGTAAAGTGTAAACAAAAATAGAGTTTACTTTTATAAATTATTTTGTAGAGTAATTGAACAATGTTATAAAGTGGTATAAACAAAACTATCGTTATTAAAAAAATGGCATGGAAACAATAGAAACCATTATATTAACTCAATTAGGTTAAAAGTTTAAGATACTATGGTAAGATCGGGTGAATGTTTATTAAATCAAATGCAGCTAGGTAAAAAAATATATATATATTAAATATTTTTTTCATTCAGTGACGAATCTTTGTGCTTAAAAAACCTTATGCGACTAATCAATGAACATTTTTACCTATAGGTATATCTTAAAATAAATATGAGAGTTGAATGTACGTTTATATCTTATAATATAAGAACTCAAAATTGCAAATTGTTCCTGTCGATATCAGGAAAGCTTAGAAAGTAGTTGGAACCACATTCAATTTATTCAAAAATCCACTCACCATAGGGGAATTGTCCATCTCAGTAGAATAAGTTCACATAGTAACGTACACCGAAGAAAATTTACCAGTGAACTGAGATAGGTACACCAAAACCAAGATGCACCTATATGGGGCTATACTTTATCATTTTATCATTTTCACGTTATACAGCTAAAATGGATGTTGGCTAAACCGTAGTTAATAGGCTCAAAAACTATTGGTTTTTAGTAAAAGTTATGTCAATAGTTTTTTTGAGACTTTTAAAATGTTTATAGATTATTTTTTCAATAAATTAAGGTAAAAAAGCTTACACATAATTTGTTTCAGCCTGCGAAAAAAAGTAAAAATGTTTGTTTATCTAAATGGTTGACGTCGGTTGGGTACATATTATAATATTATGATGGTTCAAAGACATTTGGCCTGTACTTTTTTAATGTGAAACATCTAATAAAACTCGCAAGTATGTAACAACTCACGAAACATCTAATGCAGTAATGCTCATTTAAAGAAAAGAATAATTTTTCTTAAAAAATCTGAATATTTTGTTTTTGATTAAGCATGGAAATTTTATTTTTTTTAAGTACCTAACCATTCTTTAAATTTCCATTCATATTTTCTGTATAAAATAATTTCGATGTTTCACATCTTCCAAACACCTATTTTACAAATATATTTATTGAAAATGCAAATCTTTGGCCCCGGCAACGTCGGGCGGAGCAGTTAGTATTATATGTATATATATACATAAATATTCTACCTTTGGTGCACAATATATAATATTATTCGTTACCGTCCTCGAGAAATGTGAGTACTCGAACAACCAACCCATAATAATAGTGGAGGGACACCGCTCCGTCGCTGTGTTTCGGTGCGACATACTGGCGACACACCACTATTCAACGATAAAAATGTATCGATAAATCGGCAGTTAATGGGCATTAGTGTTTTGGATCGCTTTGTTCGAATTTTGTAGACTGAAGAAAAAAGAAATCCACTGCGCCGTGATGTGATATAGGTACCTGGAATATTTTTATTATCGTGAACGGCGCCGTCGAATTAACCCACCCAAGATATTATCGTATTTTCAGTGGACTTATATTTTATAATATTATATAGTACTACAACTACCAAATAATATGTTATATTTATTATTCCCACACATAATAATGTTTTTCACTCGTAAATGTATAAAATTCGATTAGGACCCAGGCGGTCCGCCCTTTGACTAAAATGTTAGATATAATCTTATATATACGTTTTATGAGTGAGGTTGTTATCGGTGGAGGAGGGGCACGTCGGGCAGACCGTCGCCGTGTATTTTGTTGTAATGCGATTGTCGTATAAAATATTATATTCGTTTTTCTACCTATCTAACGTTTTCTTACAAAAACATGGCATGAACCTACTGACAATCTTAAAACGTATATCATGTTATATATTTTATGTACATATATATACATATTGTGTTTAAAAATGGGCATTATTCTACATTGTATATGTACTTATATATACTGCAATGCAGGTGCCTTCTTATCCCCCGCAGTGCCGACATCTCGACGCCAAGACGTGTCCACATGGTGCCGAACTGCCGACATTTCGACGCATAGGCGTGTCGCCACGAAAACACTATACCTATAGAATTTCGAACGACGGCTATCGTTACGAAAATATATACACTATATACCCAAGGCTCAAGGACACAGGGGTTTCCAAACGGTTAAGTTAGGAAGAGTCGATCTCATACGATTTAAAATTCGATTCGTATATTTGTTAGAATTTATTATATTATACATTAATATTAGTGGATGATACTAGTTACCTACAGAAGCATGAATATTCTCGGTTTCCCGGTTTGTGCATTTTCTCACATAAAAGTTTTACAATCTGAACACTGATTTAAGCTTTAAATTTAAATTTTGATTATGATGATTTAAAGTAGCATTTCTTAAACTGTGTTTTGTGGAACCCCAGGGCTAAAAATTCTTTTTAGTGTTTGTATAGCTAAATTTAATTTACCTTTGTTTATTCAAAGCGTTTATTTGAATTATTTTATACCAATGTGATTTAGCTATAGGTAACTATGCGATTACTTTCCGGTAAATACAGAGTGGCCATTTCGTTGACAAGTAAATAACATTGTGTGTATACTAAACATAGAATAATTCAGCTAAATATTCATCTTCAATATAGATTAGTTTAGTATCTATCTATTAAAACGAATGATTGGACAAGTCTAGCAAGGTCTAACATAATGAAAAAATGCATATCAGATAACTTGTATTATTTGATCCCGAGTATATATGTAACATATTGCTCCATCCTGGGGCAATGCAATTCAAACTGTCTTTATTTTTAAAATGCGTGTTTTAACTTACAAGTATACTTTTTCTTTTGGTTATCGCATACTTTATATAATATCAACAACTACGAGTATGTTTAATTAAAATTAAAAATTAAGAATTATTTTCCTTCACAAGTCGAGTTATTGTTATAAAGTATTATTTTTATATTTTATATTACTTGCAGTAAAATAATAAAACCGATTTTTTTTTGAAGTTTCGTACCTTCAGATATAACGTTGTGAAATATATATAGTACAGTATTAAACAATGAGTATAATTTATGATATTATCAATTGTATGTAAATATAAAATATATTTAAATTTTATTTTCGATACGTATATTCACAGAAGGTACTTACTGCAATCGAAGGCGAACCAACCCTTCAACCATCCCACACATGGCTACACCTACCCACTACAAAAATTCAATTATAAAACCCTCAGTAAACGATTATCTTTGGACCACCTGTCTCATCTCACGTCATGGTATTTTGCCCTTCATGTTATTACAGAACGAACATTTTTCGTTATTGTCGTACCTACATACTTTTAAAATATAATATACCTGCAGCCAAACAGACAGTTATTATCATTGACCACTTTACGAATACATAGTATAAATATACAGTATAGAATCCATACTATAGATGAATTTTGGGTAGTGGACGAGAGTCCAAAGTGGCCGGTTTTAAACATATTCTATTATGTTTGTGTGGTATTGTTGACTGTTGTAACCAGCCGACGCCGACACCCTGCAGTTTGTTATCGTCATTCTTATATCTTTATATTTTCTCATACAATATTCGACTGGACGGACAATAAATTAATATATTCGGGTCCGTATTGTATAGCACATAATATACAAATAAAATAGATGTCATGATGAAATAATATGATGGTCACTACAAGTCCTCAGGCCCATCTCAACCGTTCAGTTTATTTCGTCCCTTTTCCTACCATTATATCATGCATATTGTAATATTTTTCTCTTATAGAATATACGAATTGGAATACTAGCCCTCTAGACGGCGAGTCATTTCCCTTTTCATACATACACATACACACATCATAATATCATACGTTCATAATTACTACTGATATCCCTATACAATTAGAACGCATTTGATGACCAGATGTTTTTTCTTGCCTTGTTCTGCAGTGTCCTTTTTAATAATATGTATTTAGTATTAAGATGGTATATCTTAAAGGTACCATCATTAAGATGGTACTTAAAGATAGAGAGTGATAAGTAAAAATAGAGATGGAATTTTTCGAAAATGCGAGGTAGAAAATGAACTGTACAAGAATTGGTATATCGGTACATTTTTCACTAAACTTTTTTTT
>PVMI01010881.1:9626-22369 GCA_008528875.1 Aulacorthum solani
TGATAGATGAGTTTTATTTACTAATTTTTAAATAAATTATACATTTTTAGCAAAATTACGAAAAATAATGCAACTATATTATGCTTATAGTAATTTATTATTAATCATTAAAGTTTACTAAGTGAATATTGTATAGTTACAATACAAAGTATGAATAACAATGAATTATTTTATCAACTGAAAGTGGTATTTAGAACAATTTAAACACAATTACATATCGAGTAAAAATATTTACTGATACATTAAAAAAAAACGTAAAACTATTGTCCTGAACTAGAAATCAAATATACTGCAAATTCACCATTTACTCAATATTAGTTTTTTATGCTTTAGACGTTTTACATTTAAGGTAATGGTTTATTTGTAGAATGTAAAACCACAGAAATTGGTCATATATTTTCAGCACTTTCAAGTTTAAATTTATAATTAGAAATCTATAAATGCATTTTATAAATGATTATTTTTTCATTCAAGAGACGATTACCCTAAATAACCTTAAAATACTATTCTTGAAAAGATATTCTGTTTCTTATAATCATAATTCATGCGTAAATGAAACACCAATTATTTAGGAAGCTAATAATTAGGGTGATGTATTCATAGCAAATAAGGATCCTTAGACCAGCGTTTCTCAACCTAGGGGTCGCCAACATATTATTTAGGGTCGGGTATGATTTAAAATATAAAATATTGCAAGGTTATTTAATGTGAAAAATGTATATAGGGGGTCGCTAAAAAATGGAAATTCAAAAGGGGGTCGCTACAGCAAAAAGGTTGAGAAACACTGCCTTAGACAATAAATGTTAAGTCAAAAGTATTTATTAATTTGCATGTTAAGTCAATATAAAATTATAAAATTATAAAATTAAAAGTATACATCCAAGTTATTGGAGCCGTATTGTTATGTAAAATAGAATATGCAGCATAAAATTCTAAATAATATACATTATAAGTTGTAATATATGATATATTACAATAATTAATAAATTAGCAATATGCTTAATATTAATAATAATAACATTATATTCGAATATTTTCAATGCATGTTACTATTAAAAATTAACTTAAAAAATGTCTAAGTATAGCGATATACAAATTTATCAAACATATATCTTTTTTTTGTTTTTTAATTACGAGATAAAATTGAATGATACCAAAGATAGTATAAGCATGCGTATTATGATATCATGGATGCCGGGGTTGTTATAAAGTATGGCAAAGGAAGGTGTTTAAACGCGGCAACTTGTTGTTACAAAATGTAATTCTTAAACTTCTACAACAATGGTTATTAATTCACATTTTCACATTAATATACAAAAGCTTTTATAGAATTTAAAGTATTTATAAATAACTTACAATATTATATGTTGCAGTATTATCAGAATTTTCAAAAAGTGGGGTTGGATCAAAACAAACTACAGTCAACGGAACTTGGAAAGAAGTTCACGAACTCCTACCAATTGCACACAGTTAATGTCTTAAAGATTAACTCACTGTTTAATATAATGTACATATATGGCTATGTAATATACTTTGTATACAATAATCATGTTGTAAGAAATAGGTAGGAATAAAGAGGGTAGTACATGTGAGAAAATTCTAATTCAAATCAACCCCTTCCCACCCCAAAAAAATGCATGTATAGGTGAGTGTGTAAATTATTATAATTATCATTTGATGTAAATATAGTAATAAAAATGTGCAGTACTATACTAAATTAATATGTTTGTTAAGAAGAAATAAAGAAATAAATAATTATTAATTTTCTTTTGAAATATCAATAAGTGATATTAAAGTGTTTAATATGGATTTATAAATTCAGTAAAATTATTATTGCATACAAGTACTGACAACACGACAATTCAATATGAAAATTTAATTTATCAATACTCAGATTTTTTAAATGTTATAATGGTTGGTTGGAACTTTATTTCTTAATTTATTTAGATTTCAAAAACTGTACAATATATTGTAGAATATATCGATTTTTAGAATTTACTATTTAAATATAATATGTTAATAGTTTATTATATCCCCTCCTATAAATAAATACTCTCAATCTGCGCCTACTAAAAATAAGGATAATAATAATATAATATGTATATTCACTATATAACAAAAATGTTAGTAAAATGTTCAATAAATAAAAGCCTGTATGTTTTGGAAGAATAGTTGATATTTTACATGTCTACTTATAATATATTAATATATTGTGTTTTGGTAGTAGATAAATAAAAAACATACAATTTTATAAGATCGTAATAATGTATAGGCTTTGATAGTATAATAAAAATATCTGTAAAAATAAGTATTTTGTAGTAATTAAAATATAACTATTCTATATTCTTTAAATTTAGATTGTGTACTATATTTTAAATGTTTATTATGTATTATATGTTATAATAACAATTGTCATTTTATGAAATACATACTAGCTCTTTTACATATTGTATCTACTTACATATTATAAATGTACAAATTGTGAACTTTCAAACATTATAACAATAAATTGTAAAGCTTAAATTGTTCAAAATATTAATTTTCTAAATAGAGTCGAATGTGAGTGACCTGAAATTTTAAATAAATGAAAATATTATATTATTTATATCTCTTGCAACAATAGGCAATAATTCTGAAATATGTATTTTTACGGTGAAGAATTTTTAATTTCAAGATTTTATTTAATGAAAATTTTAATAATCACAATTTGTCAACGAACACTGTATAAATGAACATATTTAAATTTATAGAAAATGAAAATCTTTAAAGTTGAACATAAAATGATACCTATAGGTTTCATTTCTAATCTGATAAAATTTTACAAAAAAAAAAAAAAACAGTTACTTGTTGAAAATTACTAAAATAAAATATATGTCTGCAACAAAATAAAAACATTACAAGATAATTATTATCTTATTTTATAATTATATTCATCATAATTTACCAGTTACAATAAGTAGCGGATTAAATTTTTTCCTGTAAGTCCCAAACATTGATTTCAAACAAAAAAATCGTTCCATCCACAAAAAATCTTAAATAATAAATGAAACTTATATCTTTTTTTATTTTTTTGGATGTTTTATCTTTTTTTTATATTTATATTTGAGATATATTTGGATTTTTTTTCAACTTAAAGTAGATTTTTCGTATATATTTCAAAAAAAAAAATCAATTTAACTAAACTAAAAATTAAATATTTGTTATTTATTTGGTTTTGTCATATTATTTGTATAGCGTAATATGTACCAATGCCAGTCAAACCAGTCTGACTAACAAATTTTTCGATTATGTGGTGTCAGTATATTAAGTCGTAGTTTTATGAGGCTTGCCGTGACTTGTTTTTTTGCTTAAAAACATGCTTTATAGGAAAAACTCTCGAGCTTCATCGTATAGTGATCCGATTTCGATAATTTTTTTTTTTGAAAGAGAAACACTTCTTACAGAGCACATAATTGGACTTCGATTTTCAAAATGTTATTTCTAAATATTATGACAAGATTTTGAATATGACCAATTTTCACAAGCTTGTTTTATTTTTATTATGTTTGTTTTAAGGACCCCTAATATGTGTTTTTTTTTTATCAAAAACTACTGTTTCCAATTCAAACGATACGTATAAAAATGATCACGATTTTCATTCTGAAAAAATATTCAGATTCTCTGTAATATGTGTAGGAGATCGATCAAGTCAAATTTTTAACTGTTTTAATTTAGATTGCAATAAATATTGTTATAATTTTCAAAAATTGGCAAAATTTCAAACTTAAATATTCAACTAACTAACAAAAATCATACAAATGTGTCTCGTTTGATCTTTCATACATGATATTAAAATTAGAATATTTTTTCAAAATGCAAATCGATGTAATCGTTGAGAAGCATTGTTTGAAAGGGGATCCCTTACTACTGGATTCTAAGGACAACTTTATAGGCAACTTCTTATACATTAAACAATTAACCTTGTCGTTGTATTCATGAATTATCGTTAGGAGTAGTAACCCGCATAGTAGTAGCATTGATAATAGAATAGTCTATTCTATTTATCAATGGTAGTAGCAAGGAGGGATCTCGCACGCAATCACACCCAGATGTCAGGTAACAACTTTGTGATGCAGAAAAAATATTTATTTTTCACTCAAACAGACAACTTTAATTCAAACAATATGTCACGCAACGATTACATCGATTTGCATTTTGAAAATTTTTTCTAAATTTCTACATGTACGAGTAATCAATCGAGGCCCATTCGTATGATTTTAGTTAGTTAATTAAATATTTGAAATGTTGATAATTTTTGAAAATTATAACAACACTCATTGCAATCTAAATTACAACAGTTAAAAATGTGGCCCGATCGTTCCCTATTACATAATATGGAAAATTCTAATATTTTTTCAGGGTAAAAAACGTGATAGTTGTCGATAAGTATCATTGAAATTGGAAACAGTAGTTTTTGATTAAAAAAAGCATATTCATGAGGCCCCTTAAGCAACAAGGGACCTCCTTACTACTGGATTGTAAGAGAATCCTATTCTATTGAAAATCGAAGTTCAATGCATCCTGTAGAAAATTATCTTCTAACTAACAAAAAAAATTAATCAAGGATGACCACTCTACGATGTGTGAGTTTTCCCCTGTAAATAGTGTTCTGAAAAAAAATCTACTTTTTGGTCGGCGGTGCCGGTGACATATTGTGTGCTCGAGCAGCTGGTGCGTAGATAGCCCATACAGTCACACTCACACTAATATTATTATTGACAACTAACACAGATGCCATGGTGGGGGGAGCCACGAAATTGCAAATCGCCTAAATATGGACCAATTATTAAAGGCGCAAGGGCAACCCCTTAAAGGCCCATTTGTTGTTTTTAAGAACATTAAATACCACGCCTTAGACCTTAGTATAATAATAATGAATTAAAGGATTCGATTTCGGGCTGTTTCAATATATGTATATATAATTTTTTAAATATATAAGTAAATACATTTTGTATTTTTAATGGGTGGGTGATTAGGTATGAGTATTAAAAATTGTTTGCAAATTTTCGCGATTTTTATAAAATTAAATTCAAAAGTCAATAAATAGCTCAAAAAGTATCAAATTATTTTTTAAATTATACTGCGATGTATTTGCAATACTAATAAAAAAAAATTAATTAACTTTGATGAACATTTCAAGTAATTTTTTATAAAATTACAACAAAATAATAAAATCAATTTCTTCAAAAACTGATATTACGTAAAAGCTCTAGTTTTTCCCTAAAATTTTTTCCCTCGACTACCTATTTCGCAGACTAAAAAGCAGGAACAGGAATTTTTTTTCCTTTGACTCTTTTAAATTACCAACTAGATTCACTTTCCCAAAAGAAAATATATTGAAGTTGAAGATTGAAACATTTTTACTGCTCCAAAATGACACAACTTAAGTGGTACCTACTGAGTAGTGAGTATATTGATTATTGATACAGTTATCGGATTGTAAGTAAATGTATAATCTATATTAACTATAGGTACTACTAGGTACAAATACCTGGCGCATAGCCAAAATAGTATTTTGACGGCTCTCTAGTCAAAACATTCAAATTTATTATTTAACATATTATTGTGACTGTTTTTGTTTTAATTTTTTTTTTTTAATTTTATTTAATCTAAATCATGTTTAAAAGGTAAAAAAATGTCGAAAATACATGCTCAATTAGGTATTTTGGATTTGGGTATAAAAATAATAGTTTAACTACCCTACGAGGCTACGAACTGTTCCGTCCAGAGGTGATCAATAATTCACATTTACATTTTTTATGGCTATGTAAAAAACCTTGGATTTAACTACATTGGTCCATCGGAAAAATAATAGCTTATTGGCTGATATAAAGCAACGTTACAGCTAGACCATAGGTATATAGTATAATTAGTATATTATAAAGATACATGTATATAAATACCTATATGAATATGAATTAAAAGCTACAATTATACGAATAAAAATTAAGAGAAGCAATAATAAATGATAATGTAATAATATGTCATAATACGAAAAATCGGAGGGCGACACATGACGTGACTACCTATTTTACCAAGGTTTATTAGTTATTACTAAATGTTTTTACAAACATACCAACATCGTTTTAATAATATACAATACTTAATACAATAATACGTAAATACTAATTTAAAATATGTAATTTATTCTAAATAAAATTCGCAAAGGCGTATGAACAACTGTCTATTCCTACAAAAAATCTGTGAATAATATAGGTGTGATATCTGATCTACACACTACACCATACTTTGTGAAGCCCACAATCATCAGCTCCATCACTCCCCGGTAGGTATATTGAAAAGCTAGTTCCGATGATTAATTAGTTCTGGGGGCGAAGCGTCACAGGTTTCTCGTAAAAATAATATTATACAGTTTTTCAAACACTCTTTAACCATTATTTTACGAATGTAAATTATTATTTTTTATATTCGACTAAACTGAGTCATTAATAATTGTCAGTTGACATATATATATGTTTTGATAGACTGCAAAAGCAAAATTGATCGTACTTACAAGAAAAGTATTACAATTAAAAATAGATTAATACATATCAAGTGACAAGTGCACGCTTTGTAACAACCCCAGTCCCCATATTCAATCAATGAAATTGTTGAGGCTTAAGTATACAGTCCTTAATCCTCTATAGATAATTGTGTTTTTTACTCGTCAGGTCAGTTAATTATTCCTTATCAGCTAAACAAAGTTATAGATTTTACGTTTTTAATTTGTTTTTTATTCAAATATAACTATTTTGTAAAACGACATTGAATTATTCAACATTCAACAAAATCAAACCTTTCAAAACGGTGATTATATATATATACACAGGGTGATTTATCAAGTATGCTTAGTGTTCACCTCCATTTTTATCCTGGTTTTACTTTTACATATATGTGTCTATATTATACACATTAAAATTAATATGTTTAATTGTCCAGGTTAATTTATTATCCTGCATATTAGGTTCATTCTATTATATAACAATCTAAATTGAGAAAGCCTTGTACTCGTATATGCATTTACAAATTGAAAACGGGGATAAATTATTTTCAAGGGTGATATAGAACACTATACACGCTATAGAGAAACATGGAGGGGAATTTTTCGCTTACAAACCAAATCAATATACATGAAAAAATTCAATACATGTAATACTTTATACTAATACTAATAATAATAATAATAATAAAAATAATAATAATACTAATACTAGTATATTTTGTTGACAACATTTTAAACAAATAATTTTTCTACTCTCATTAAAGGATGCTTTAATATTATTAGGTATTATTGGCATTTGGCAAGGTCTCTTTTTACACATATAGATAATATATTTTTTACAAAGAGACCTACAAAGTACTAAAAAATCTAAATTAAATCAATTTATTCCATTATAGATTTTGTTTCTTTATCTTGTTTACTTTTTAGCACTACACTATTATATTTGTTTATTATGACTGACTAAAATTGTATTGTTGAAAATTTGGGAGTTTTAAACAGAAAATGCCCAGCATTTTCAGTTTTTAGCATACACAAGTAGGTATATTAGCTGAATTAAAATTTTTAAACTTTTTAGTTATTCATTTATGCAATATAAAATATAGTACTCACGTGCAGTAACAGGAGATTCAGAAGGTAAAATTGGTGGTAAAAGTTCAACGCAACCAGATCCAAAAAACCTCTTATCTAATACTTGTAATAATTGTAAAGCAGTATCTCGTACAGAAGATCGAGGACAACCAGTGTTCATGAGTGTAACATTAATAATTGCCGTATAATGATCACATGGATATTCCCTAAACAAAATATTGATTTTCATACTATTTTATTTAATAATGACAAGGTGAGCTCGAAATCTACTATAAGCAGAGTAACTACCCAGGTTTTCTTAAGATTCAATTTATACTTTATACTTATCAGTATTCAGATAAATAAAATAATAAAAAAATTAAAAGCTATTACAAAAGATTTAAGATTTTTTAGAGCATACATAAGCAGACAAATTGTTTTTTTAGTTTTTGGATTTGGTTATAAGATGCACATGAACAATTCTACCAAACCTTATTGTTACAATAATTATTAAACATTTAAACTGAATAAGTGTTGCTGCAAAGGTAGCAATAAAATATTTATATTTTAAAATTCAAAGATAATTTTTGGATGGTGATATGATATAATCAGACATTAAAAAGTCTCATCCATAATTCCATACCAAGTGTCAACCGTAAAAATGTATCAAACACATTTATTAAAAATATTGTCTACACATTACATCTTACTGTGTACAGTGTGTATATACCATAAACTTATTAATAAATTGTTTATAGGTCTATGGTATATACACGCTTATATAAAAAAAACATTTATAAGAACAATTATTTTTTGGCAATATTAAAAATATTTTACAAAAAACTAAAATATAATACTTATATCAATCAAATAATTATATAATTAATATTTCTTTGCTCTTTTTTGTTTTGAGAATAAATGCTATAATTCATTGACTTACCTAGTGCTGAATATCACTCCAAGTGCATGAAAGCATGCATCTGCTACAGATGGCACAGCTGTATAACACCTATCTACGACCCAGTCTAGAAGTGCACCCATATCAGGATTACAATCCAACAGCAAAACGACTGTTTCTAGGGCTAATTGATGAACTCGTTTGTCAGGATGTGCTAATAACACATCTATCCAAGTATATAAAGATCCATCAGGTTCAGCCAAAGTATAATTAAAACATGGCCCACATGTAAGGACTGCACAAGCTGCTTGCAAGGATGCCATTTGCAAATCATCTTTAATTAAATCTATAGTCAATAAACTTGTTGAAATAGCAGATGATGCCCAATGTTCAGCCCAATTACAAAAGAGAGTAAATAAATTTTGGCGTAATTCTCGTTTCAACAATGTACGGTATGTTTCAACTAAAAAAAAAATTTTCAATAATTCTGTTAACATTTTAAATTAAAAAATATACAATTAACAAATACCATTAAACAAGATAATTAAACAAAATAATACATATTTTTGAGAATTTGAAAGAAATATATATAAACTTTTTTTTTTTTTAATATAAAATTAAATGAGTTTTTGTTCATTTAATTAATCTTAAATAATACTAATAATATTTTATCTTTTGAATTCTAGTTGAATTTTCTTGATTTAAAAAATAATGAACGAATGATTTTAAAGTTAAAAAATGATAAAAGTGCAGCAAATACCTTTAATTATTTTTCAATGGTGTACTGAACAAATAAATATTAAAAACAAATAACAGCAAATTTAAGAAGCAATTAAGGGGATTGACTATTCATTTTTCATCAAAAAAACCTTAAGACTAGAAAAAATTAAGGTACTTCTAATGGTTTGATTTAAAAAAAAGTATATAGTCTATTCAAAATGAGATGATGACTCGGCGGCCAAGTTGTGCGCATGGGCGTGGCTTTTGTTCTGTGGTAGCGCTTGACGCGCCACCGCAAATGGGAGCTTTAATTAGTCTAGAATCGACTGCCGATGTGTGTGGATAATTTAAAATGCATTGCGTGTATGACGCACACACACGCACATCCACGTCTTGCGCGACACATCCCTACCGTTGCATCGGTCACGTAATCGATGCTTGTGGAGGGAGTATGACCGGCGGCTGACCAAAACTGGTCGCCGCCAAGTCATCATCTCATTTTGAATAGACCATAGCTAATTGAATCGGTAAACAAATTAACTATGCATTGGTCAGAATACTTTTTCAATTTTAACAAATTCTTGACTAGAATAAATATTTTACATTTTATGAATTTGTCAATTTTTTATATCAAACACATAAAATTATGAAATATATGCACCGACCGATGCAAAGTAGACTTATTTACCAATTCAAACAACTTTACTTTTTTCAAATCAAGCCATTTTAAGTACCTTAATTTTTGTTAGTCGCTTAGGTTTGTTTTGATGAAAAATGAATAGCGTTTTCAATCATTTGTTATTTTTGTACACAAATAAAAACATAATCAATAATATACAATAGTCAATAATAGGAACTCAAGACCTATTAGTTCCAGAATAAGTTCACAAATTATATTGCATATTTTCTAAAAGTACAACTTATAGTATTTTTATAATACATAAAAGTACTATTTAGCATTTAGACATTTAGTTACTTTAATAAGTTATATCATTATGTTGATATTTAATATTTACTATTTTATAAATTATAGAATTTATATATTTAATGGAAAACTATAAGAATAAAAATAAAACTAAAATCTTTATATACATCTTACAAACTAATAAAATTGTATACTTACGTTCAAAACTTTTTATCATCTTCATAACAAATCTACAAAAATACAGTTTTATTTCCCGAAGACTATCTTTTTCTGATTCCAATTCTAGACAGATTCTAGCTCCATCAACATATTCTTCAATTGTTGGGTGTAACGAACATGTATCTCTATCAAGAACAAATGAACTAAAAAAAAAAAAACAATTAAATACTATTTAATATTAACTAAACAACATTATTTATTTTCTGTATACTAGATGTAATTCAGTATTTACCTGCAACCAAATGTTCCATATCCTGCAATAAGTTCAAAAACCTTAACTAACTGTAAACGCAATGCATCTCTTCGTCTACGTCGTCTCATATTTTCTTGTTTTCTATCTACAGCTTCTTTTATATAAGAAATTAATTCTTCCATAAGATCTCTATTTTGTAAAAACAAATATGTATGTATTAACTAAGATCTAATTAGCTTTATTCCTTTTTTTTTTTTTTACTTTAATGCTACAGGGTTAATAGTTCCCATTGCATAGATAGCAGCATCTCGAACATCAGCTACTTCACATCTTAGTAATGGTGCAATTAATTTATACAATGCTGTTGGTGAAACACTTTTGCTATCATTTCTTTCGCCAATTGCTAGACTATCTGGTGAAGAACTTAAGCTTAAATCTGGTGAAGCACATCGTATGACTGGATTTGGAGCAAGAGGTACGACTCGCATAGCAAACATTGTGTAATATCTCCAAAGAGTCAAATATTGGTCACGTTCAGTTAAAGGCTTCTTTGGAGGAGCTGAACTCCTCAACAATGAAGCTCTATTATCACTAACTGGTCTATAGAATTAAAATAACACTTGAGTAATACAAACATTTTAAAAGAATTATATGCTAACTTACGTGGGGTCAATTACTGTGAAAAGATTATGAACTTTAGAAAATACTAATAGCCAAGCCTGGGCAGTAACAGAAGGGCATTGTTTTATTAGAACATTTTGAGACAAAATACCAAAAAGTATTGTTCCCCAAGGATCACTATTTCCAGTTCCACCCAATAAGCTTAGAGATGAAGCAGTTTTAGCAGAATTTATATCGTCTTGAATTCCTAAAACATTTTATACTTTAATATTCACTAAATAGTAAATAATAACTTATAATTTAAAAAATACATATAGAATATTAATTTACCAGCTGTCCATATAGGAGCATTACGATCAACAATCCATTGCAAATCAATTGAATTTGCTGCAGATGCAGTCATTGCTGCTAATTTTTCTGCTGAAGGCAACATAGGAAGACATCTTTCAATTAATTGAGGACAAGCTTTATCAATAACATCAATAACTGGCACTATATCTTTAATATTATCTAAACCAAAATAAATTTAAATATTTTTTAGTTTTTGCAGTAACCATGAAGTATTTTTAAAAATGCTAACCTAATATTTTCACTAAACATTTTATTTCACGAAGTATATGTGCTGATAAACGGCGAGGGCATGGTCGACAATTGCATAACATCACTAATGCGAAGGCTTCAGCTTGAGAAAAATCAACTTTTTTTGATTTTTGCTGGTTATTACTTAAATCAACTTTTTTATTTTTTTCTGTTTGATTTTTAATCAATCCTGGTGTAATACTATTTTTCCAACTAGTTAATAGTTGCAATAACATACGTAAGCCATTATCAACTAACTGTGGGAATGTGTCTTGCACATCACGAGCCAAAAATTGTGTAAAACCTTAAATGCAAATTTTAGACATTTAATATAATTTAATACGGAATACACATTAACCACTATAATATATGCTTACTAGTAATTACTTCATGACGCCATTCTGGGAAATCAATAATCAAAGTTTGAAGACTCTGATATGCTAAAGCACGGAGTTCTTCATCCATATGCACAGTTAAGCGAGACAACATATCTACTAATTCAGCACCAGTCATAGTCTCAGGTATTAAACGTGGAACAGCCGCAACACATGTTCGAAATAGGTCAATACGTGGCTTTCTTTCACCAGTTATCATCTCATCAGGTTCCTAATAAAGTATACAATTAAATAATTTATGAACTTTAAAATTAGGTAAACTATCAAAACTATAAGACATATAAAGCATACTAGTATAAAAAATTAAAAAAATAAATATCTTATGAACCTGATTGAAATCCTGATTCAATCCAAAAACAAAAGAATCCTATGGTTTGCGCTGTTTTTATAAACTCTAGCTGATCATGAACAAGAAAGAAAATATTAAGCCTTCTATTACTAATTAGTAATTTCTAATTATTATTAGTAATTGAAAACTAAAGCAAATTGTTCTATATTGTACCTAACATGGAATTAAATATGATCTAAAGAGTTCTGAGCTATTTTTGTTAAGTCTTCACATAAAAGTAAAAAATAAATCCTTT
>PVMI01010888.1:0-28373 GCA_008528875.1 Aulacorthum solani
GTGGAGATCGCCATGCCGGCCGCCATTGCACGCGAAGATGGTCATATGCTGCCCTGTACGCTGCGTGACTACTCTGACGGCGGCGTCGGGCTGGAGATGCGCGAGCCGGATGCGCTGCGGGAGAATGAAAAAGTGTGGCTGCTGCTGCGTCGTGGACAGCAGGAGTTCAGCTTCCCGTGCCAGGTGCAGCGTGTCTTTGGCCACCGGGCTGGCGTGCGTCTCCATCAACTGACCACTCAGCAGCATATTGAATTTATCCAGTGTACCTTCGCCCGCGCCGATACCTGGGCGCTGTGGCAGGACGGTTTTCCGGAAGATAAACCGGTCCAGAGCCTCGCCGATATCATGATCCTCGGTTTCAAAGGTTACCTGCGCCTGGCGGAATATGGCCCGCCGCAGTTACGTCGGCTGTTTAACCTGCTTACCGTTGGGGTGAGCTGGCTGGCTTCGCTGTTGCCGCAAGGCATCGGACGTGTGCCAGCTTCAAAAAACGCATTGAGTTGATGATATGACGATACCGAGAGTAAACAGGTGGTTTGCCGCTCTGCTGCTGGGCAGTGCAACGTTAAGCTGTGCCGCCGCGCAGGAGGACGCGCCCGCAAACATCAATGGTGTAACGCCTGTGCAATCTTTACCGCAGGATAACGGCGCACCGCTGCGGAACAGCCAGCTGAGCTTTGCCCAGCTGGCACCGCCGCCTGGCAGCATGACGCTGCGTGGCACCCGCACTACCGGACAGATTGAGTTCGGTGTGCGCAGCGATGAGGTGGTGACGCGCGCGTTGCTGAACCTCAGCTTTCGGCCTTCGCCCGCACTGCTGCCAACGCTGTCGCAGCTGAAGATTTATCTCAATGATGAGCTGGTCGGTCTGATCACTCTGACGCCGGAACAGCTGGGCAAAGAGATCCAGACGCAGCTGTCGATCGATCCGCGTTACATCGCCGACTTTAACCGCGTGCGTTTCGAGCTGGTGGGCCACTACGCCAACGTCTGTGAAAATCCTGCCAATAGCGCAATCTGGCTGGATATCGGCAAACAGAGCGGCATCGATCTGACGCTGCAAAAACTGCCGCTGAAAAATGACCTCTCCCACTTCCCGGAACCCTTTTTTGATTCGCGGGATACGCGACCGCTGACCCTGCCGATGGTGTTCGGCGCCCAGCCGGATGTCACGCAGCAGCGGGCTGCCGCCATTCTTGCTTCCTGGTTTGGCAGCAAAACGGGCTGGCGCGGGCAGCGTTTCCCGGTGCTGTATAACCAGCTGCCGCAACAGCAGCATGCGGTGGTGTTTGCCACCAACGATGCGCGCCCGGATTTCCTGAAAGATCTGCCGCCGGTGACAAAACCCACAGTAGAGATTGTCAGCCAGCCCGATAATCCGTATGAAAAAATGCTGCTGATTCTGGGACGCAACGATGAGGACCTGCTGACGGCGGTTCAGGGTATCGCCCAGGGTGAGCTGCTGCTGCGCGGCGATATTTCAACCATCGACAGCGTGAAGCTGCTCTCCCCGCGCCAGGCTTATGACGCCCCTAACTGGGTGCGGACCGATCGCCGCACCACTTTCGCCGAACTGACGCAATATGAAAATCAGTTGCAGTCTGATGGGGTGCAGCCTAATCCCGTCAGCCTGACCCTCAATCTGCCGCCCGATCTCTTCCTGGTTCGCGCGCGCGGTATCGACATGGATCTGAGCTATCGCTATACCGCGCCTTTCCAGCCGGATGGCTCACGGCTGGCGGTCAACCTGAATAATCAGTTCATTCAGGATTATCCGCTGCCGCCGAAAAATACGACGGGTCAGCAGCTGCTGCATATTCCACTGATTCAGGGAATGCTGGACAAGAGCCATGAGCTGCTGATTCCGGCGCTGCGCCTCGGGGTGGTGAATCAGCTGCGCTTCGATTTTGATTACGCCAACATCACCATCAGCGGCAACGCGGATGGACGCTGCGAAACCGCAACGCCGATAACGCATCATGTGGTGGTGGACGACAATTCCAGCATCGATTTTTCCGGCTATCGCCACTACATCGAAATGCCGTCGCTGCGCGCCTGGGCGAATGCGGGCTTTCCGTTCAGCCGCTACGCCGATCTGGCGCAAACCCTGGTACTGATGCCGCCAAAACCCGATGCAGAGCAGGTCAGCACGCTGCTGAATACGTTGGGCAATATGGGTGCGCAAACCGGCTATCCGGCGCTGCGCGTTCAGTTGACCGATGACTGGGCCACGGCGAAGAAGCAGGATGTGGATCTGCTGATGATCGGCGTCATCCCCAAAGATCTTCAGGATGACCAGCGGATCCCGGCGCTGGTCGGCGCCACCGCCAGCTGGCTGAAAGAGCCTGTGCGACGGATCACTCCGGAGGTGAACCCGCAAAGTCAGCGCGAGCAGGCGGCAGAAAGCACGACGACTATCAGCTCCCGCGGCCCGCTGGCAACGGTGATTGGCTTCCAGTCACCTTTTTACGATCAGCGCAGCGTTGTCGCGTTGCTCGCCGATGGTACGCCGCGCAGCTGGCAGTTGCTCAACGAGGCGATGGGTGACAGCGGCAAGCGTGGCACGATGTCTGGCTCCACCGTGGTGATCCGCGAGTCAGGGGTTAACAGTCTGCGCGTGGGAGAGAGCTACTACGTTGGTCATCTGCCGTGGTGGGAGCGTCTCTGGTCGCTACTCTCCGTCCATCCCTTCTGGCTGGCATTCTGCGCACTCTTTGTGGTGGTGCTGTTCGCGCTGATGACCTGGCGTCTGATGCGAATTATTACCCGTCGTCGTTTACTGGATGAAGATGAATAACGCACAGGTGCTGCGGGCAGGCATGCTGCTCGGCGCACTGAGTGCGCTGCCGGGGCTGGCTGCACCGGTCGACGGATCGGAGGTGTCGCCGGTCGAATGGTTGCTGTCACAGGTACGCACCGGCGAGTCGACCAACAAATATGATCTGGTGCAGCAATCGCTCTACCGGCTTGAGAAGATCGATCCCGATAATCCGCAGGTGCTGGCGGCTCGCCTGCGGCTGGCGCTGCGTCAGGGCGATATCCCTAAAGCGCAGATGCTGCTGGAGCAGCTGAAAAAGGTTGCGCCCGACTCCGCCGCGACGCGTGAATCCGCCGTCGGCCTGACGCTGATGTCGTCGGATGGGCGTCAGCAGTTGCAGCAGGCGCGCCTGCTCGCCACCTCGGGGCGCCTGTCGGAGGCGAAAAGTGCTTACGATGCGTTGTTCGGAGGGGTTTTTCCGGATGCGAACACGGCGCTGGAATACTGGCGGCTGCTGGCACGCATTCCCGGTCAGGAGAGCGTCGCTTACCAGCAGCTGCAGGCGCTGGAGCAGCGCTACCCGGGCAATATCGGGGTTGAGTTGCAAATTGCACGCATGGCATTTGATCAACAGCAGCCGGAGCAGGCGATAGCGCAGTTGAAAAAGCTGGCAAACAGCAACGGCGGACGCGCCGCCGCCGCCGATCTCTGGCTGCAGCAGATCAACGATCAGCCGGTCAGCGACAGCAGCGTGGCGCAGTTAAACGCCTACCTGGCTGTTTTTACCGACGGCGACGCACACCAGCAGGGCGCGGATGTGCTGGCGAAGCAGCAGGCGCAGCTCGCCGATCCCGCCTATCGCGAGCGGATGCGTGGCCTGGCGCTGGTCGAGGCGGGCGATGTGAATAATGCGATGGCAGCGCTTAGCCGGGCACTGAAGGATAACCCCAACGACGCCGAACTGATGGGTGCAATGGGGCAGACTCAGGCACGCGCCGGCCATCGTGACACGGCGGTGCTCTGGCTGGAACGCGCCGTTGAGGCGGGCAAGCAGAGCACGCTGATCGGCAAATGGCAGTCACTGCTGCAGACTAACCGTTACTGGCTGGCGGTCGAACAGGGCGATAAGGCGCTGGCGCAGCATGACGTTGAGGGGGCCGAACGCGCTTATCGCGCCGCACAGAAAATTGATAGCACCGACAGCTATGCCCTGATTGGCCTGGGCGATGTGGCGATGGCGCGTAAAGATGCGGCAGGTGCCGAACTGTTCTGGCAGCATGCGCTGCGGCTTGACGCGACCAACACGACCACCGTGCGTCGCCTGGCC
Organism: Aulacorthum solani; assembly: GCA_008528875.1. Taxonomy (NCBI): domain Eukaryota; kingdom Metazoa; phylum Arthropoda; class Insecta; order Hemiptera; family Aphididae; genus Aulacorthum; species Aulacorthum solani. The sequence goes on from PVMI01010888.1 coordinate 4,086, forward strand.
GGGCTTTATCAGGCCGAGTCGCCTGCCCGCGTAATGCAGTTTATCAGTACGCTACCCGCCGGGCAGCAGCGCGAGATGGCGGGAACGTTGCGCGCGCTGCGCAGTGACAGTCTGCGCGCCGAGGCCGATGCGCTCGCCCGGCAGAATAAATGGCCGCAGGCGGCAGAGAAGTATCGGGCGGCGCTGGCGCTGCAGCCGGATGACGTCTGGCTGAGTTATCGGCTGGCGAGCGCGCTACGCGACGGTGGGGCCATCCAACAGGCGGATGCGCAGATCGCGACGCTGCAACAGCAGCATCCCGGCGATGCGACCGCGCTCTACGCCGCCGCGCTCTACCTTTCCAGCCGGGATAATGATGACGCCGCACTGGCAACGCTGCATCGCCTGCCTGAAACGCAGTGGAACAGCAATATGCATGAGCTGGCTGACCGGCTCGGGCAGGATAAAATTTTTGCCAGCGCCGAAGCGCTTCGTGCGGCAGGGCAGGAGCGGGCAGCGGTGACGCTGCTTTACCAGCAGCCGGTTTCCAGCCGACGCGACCTGACGCTGGCCGACTGGGCGCTGGCTCGCGGGGACGCACAGCAGGCACTGGAGACCTATCAGCAGGTGCTGTCGCGCGAGCCGGATAGCGGCGATGCGGCGCTGGGACGAATCGAAGCGCTTGTCGCGCTCCAGCGCAACAGCGAAGCACGGCAGGCACTTGAGCAGCAGCCAGCCCAGCCCAATACTCTTAATGCCGATCGCCGCGCCGCGCTGGCATGGCAGGCGGTGGGCGAAACCACGCAGGCTGCCGTGCGCTTTGCCAGCCTGAAGCAGCGCGCTGCGTCACTGGCGCCATCACAGGATAAGGCACTGGTGTTTCGTGATGCGGCACGGCTGGAGCGCGCACAGCAGCAGCCAGAGAGCGCGCTGGCGGATTATCGTCAGGCGATGACGGCCAGCGGTATCGGCAGCGGCGAAAGTATCAGCCGCGCGACACGCTCTCAGGAACAGGATGACTGGCTGAAGCGCAGTATTCGCAGCGACACCGCAGATCTCTATCGTCAGCGTGAGAGCACACTGACGGTGCAGCAGGACTATTCACGTAATAAGGGTACGGCTGGGGTCTCCGATTTTACTGCCCATACCACCATGCTGCAGGCGGAAAGTCCATTTGCCGACGGACGCGGCTTTTTCCGTCTCGACCGGGTGGACGTCTCGGCAGGGAGTTTTACCACCCGTAACGGCAGCTTCGACGAGCAGTTTGGTAGCTGTGACGACGCCAGTTCCGGCGGATGCAGCCGCGATGCCAGTCAGCGCGCCGAGGGCACTGCGCTGGGCGTCGGCTGGCATAATGACCGCTGGTCAGCGGATCTGGGTACCACGCCGCTGGGCTTTGAGGTGACCAACTGGACCGGCGGCCTGAGCTGGAAAACTGACGTCAGGGATCTTGGCGTGACGCTGACCGCCTCGCGACGGCCGATCGCCAGTTCGCTGCTTTCCTATGCGGGCGCGCGCGATCCATCAGCCAACGGTGGAAAAAGCTGGGGCGGCGTAGTGGCAACGGGTGGCAGCATCGGGCTGAGTTACGATCAGGGCGGCGCACACGGTGTCTGGGGCGACATCAGCGCGCATCAGATCACCGGTAAAAACGTTGCGGATAACAGTCGCGAGCGCTTAATGGCCGGCTACTACTACAAGCTCATTAATAGCGATAATCGCCGGGCCACCGTCGGGCTGAACAGTATGCTCTGGCACTATCAGAAGGATCTCAGCGATTACACCTTCGGTCAGGGCGGCTACTACAGTCCGCAGCAGTATCTCTCTTTTTCCGTGCCGGTCACCTGGCGACAGCGGACAGAAAACTGGTCGTTCGACCTGGGCGGCTCGGTTTCCTGGTCACATTCGAAAACCGATGCGCAGCAGCGCTATCCGGTCAATCCCGGCTTTACCCTGGCCAGCAATCCCGTTTCCGCCAGCAGCACCGGCAGCGGCACGGGGTATACGCTGCAGGGCGTGGTTGAACGTCGTATCACGCCCGCCTGGTTTATCGGGGTGGGCGTCGATATTCAACAGGCGAAAGACTATACCCCAAGTCACGGGCTTATCTACGTGCGTTACTCTGCCGCAGGCTGGGAAGGGGATCTGGATATGCCGCCACAGCCGCTGACCCCTTACGCAGATTTCAAATAATCCCGGCCGGGAAAAAGCCGGACTTTTCAGACGGTAAAAAAGTCAGTTTATGGGATATACTGGCGGGCATTGTACTGTCTGCTATCTGGGCTTTTTTCATCGTCAGGAGAATATTTTTGCGCGTAAGCCGGTCACTTACGATAAAGCAGATGGCGACAGTTTCGCTGGTTGCGGTTATCACCATCAGCATCTTTATCGTCATCCAACTGTTTCATTTTGTGCAGCAGCGCAGGATTGACTATGCCCAGCAGATGGAGAATATCGCACACACCGTCCGCCAGCCGCTGTCGGAAGCGGTACTGCGCGCCGATATTTCTCAGGCTGAACGTATTCTCCATTCACTGAAACCTGCCGGTATTTTATCGCGCGCCGATGTGGTGTTGCCGAATGCGTTTCAGGCTCTGCATGCCGACTTCGAAACGGAGAAACCGGTGCCGCGTCTGGTGGCGCGACTGTTTGAGCTGCCGGTGCAGATTACCCTGCCGCTCTATTCAGTGGAAAATACCGGGATGCCGAAACCGCTGGCCTATCTGGTGCTGCAGGCTAACTCGACGCGCGTCTACCAGTTTATTCTCAGCACGCTCTCGACCATGATTATCACCTATCTGCTGCTGGCACTGATCCTGTCAGTGGCGATCAGCTGGTGTATCAACCGGCTGGTGGTGCATCCGCTGCGCAATCTCTCGCGGGAGCTGCAGGAGCTGCCGCCGCAGTCGATTCTGACGCATAAGCTGTCACTGCCGCAGAGCCACCGCGATGATGAAATCGGCATGCTGATCCGCAGCTACAACCGCAATCAGCAGGTGCTGGAGTCGATACATGATGAGATGAGCCGGCTGACCACCCATTTTCCCGTGACCGATCTGCCCAACCGTACCCTGTTTCTGGCGCTGGTCGAGCAGTTCATGAGCAGCCCGGAACAGCCGCTGGGGCTGATGGTGATCCGCATTGAAACCCTGCAGGAAGCCAACGGCGTATTGAGCGATGAGCAGCGCGATACGCTGATGCTGACGCTGGTGGAGAAGATCCGTAATACGCTGGATGACCATACTCTGCTGGCGCAGACCGGGACCAGCGACTTTGTTCTGTTAATGAAGCGCGCCAGCAATCCATTCCGCGCCCTGCGTCTGGCCCGTAACCTGATGATTCGCCTTAATCAGCCGGTCAACCTCTATCAGCTGCAGCTGCGTCCTAACGTCAGCATTGGTCTGGCGCTGCGCGATGATCAGCCGCTGAGCGCCAGTGATCTGCTTGGCCGCGCGACCTCAGCGATGATGTCGGCCCGTCATCAGGGCAAAAATCAGATCCTGTTCTTTGACGCCGCGTTAACCGAGCGCGCGCAAAAACGTCTGACCCAGGAGCATGATATTCTGCAGGGGTTGCACAATGAGCAGTTCGCCCTCTATCTGCAACCGCAGGTCGATATGCGCACCGGCACGTTAGTCGGCGCGGAAGCGCTGCTGCGTATGCGCCAGCCAGACGGCAGCTACGGTCTGACCGAAGAGTTTATTGCCAGTGCCGAAGAGATTGGCGTGATTAGCGCGATTGGCCGCTGGGTATTTGAAGAGGCGTGCCGCATTCTGGCAGGCTGGCAGCGACAGGGCATTATGTTGCCGCTGAGTGTGAATATTTCCGCTGTGCAACTGCGTGACACGGGCGTGGTCTCTCATCTGCAATCCCTGCTGACGCGCCACCGCATCGCACCTGGCACCTTCGTGCTGGAAGTGACAGAAACGGCTCAGCTTGATGATGCTGAACAGGCGATATCGATGCTGCGGATGTTGCAGCAGACTGGCGTGGCCGTGGCTCTGGACGATTTCGGCATGGGCTACTCCAACCTTAACTACCTCCATCAGCTGAAAGCGTTGCCGGTTAACAAGCTGAAGATGGATCGCAGCTTCGTGGCGGCGCTGCCGCATGACGACACCATGGTCTGCATCGTGGCGGCCATCGCCGAGATTATCCATCTGGAGGTGATTGCCGAAGGCGTGGAGACAGCAGAACAACGTGACTGGCTGCTGGCGCGCGGCATCTCTATCGGACAGGGCTATCTGTATGCTGAAGCGCTGCCTCTGACCCGATTCAATCAGGCATGGATCGAAAACTCCTCACTACCGCAATAATTGCCTGATTCATTGATTTTGCGAGAATTTTAGTTACAAAACCCCTTGCTGAAGCGTTTCAGTTCAGAATTACGATCCCCGGGTTTCCTGGGCGTTTGTCACCCTGTATTAATCACGTAAACAGAGTGTTATTTTCGGGTTACTGTCAGGCGCCACCTCTGTTGCCCGCCAGTCACAATAACGAATCCGACAACATCACCTCACGGCGTTAGTGGACACCTGTTTATGAAAACCTCACTTTTTAAAAGCCTTTATTTCCAGGTGCTGATGGCGATTGGCATCGGCGTTTTGTTAGGCCATTTTTACCCGGAGTTAGGGACCCAGATGAAGCCGCTGGGAGATGGCTTTGTTAAGTTAATCAAGATGATTATCGCCCCGGTAATTTTCTGTACCGTGGTGACCGGCATCGCTGGCATGGAAAGCATGAAAGCGGTAGGAAGGACCGGCGCGGTTGCACTGCTCTATTTTGAAATTGTCAGCACCATCGCGCTGATTATCGGCCTGATCGTGGTGAATGTGGTGCAGCCAGGTGCCGGGATGAACGTTGATCCTGCCACGCTGGATGCCAAAGCCGTGGCGATTTACGCGCAGCAGGCAGAACAGCAGGGCATCGTCGCTTTCCTGCTGGATGTCATCCCCAACAGCGTGATTGGCGCCTTTGCCAGCGGCAATATTCTGCAGGTGCTGCTGTTTGCCATTCTGTTTGGTTTTGCCCTGCATCGTCTGGGTAACACTGGCACGCTGATTTTCAACGTGATTGAAAGCTTCTCAAAAGTGATTTTCGGCATCATCAACATGATCATGCGTCTGGCACCGATAGGGGCATTTGGCGCGATGGCGTTCACTATCGGCAAGTATGGCGTGGGCTCACTGGTGCAGCTCGGCCAGCTGATTATCTGCTTCTATATCACCTGTATTCTGTTTGTGGTGATCGTGCTGGGACTGATTGCACGCCTTTTCGCCGGATTCAGCATCTTTAAGTTCATCGCCTATATCAAAGAAGAGCTGCTGATTGTGCTGGGCACTTCCTCTTCCGAGTCTGCGCTGCCGCGCATGCTGGATAAGATGGAGAAGCTGGGCTGCAAGAAATCGGTAGTAGGGCTGGTGATCCCCACCGGTTACTCCTTTAACCTGGACGGCACCTCGATTTACCTGACCATGGCGGCAGTATTTATCGCTCAGGCGACCAATGCGCACATGGACATTTTCCATCAGATTACGCTGCTGGTGGTGCTGCTGCTCTCCTCCAAAGGCGCGGCGGGGGTAACCGGGAGCGGATTTATCGTGCTGGCGGCGACGCTCTCTGCGGTGGGACATCTGCCGGTGGCGGGTCTGGCGCTCATTCTCGGTATCGACCGCTTTATGTCCGAAGCCCGTGCGCTGACCAACCTGATCGGTAACGGTGTGGCGACCGTGGTGGTGGCGAAGTGGGTCGATCAGCTGGATCATAAACAGCTGACCGACACGCTGGCAGGCCGGAATAAGGAGAATAAAGCGTCTGAATCTTCAATTTAATCATTGAATTTCACTTAAATCCCCACAAATGCCCGCTGTCGCTTGCCCTGACAGCGGGCATTTGCATAATAAACCCCACTTGTTTTTTTTGACGTTTTTCACTTCGTTACGCGACATCCTGAGCTTCCTGTGGTCAAACACTTTGTTGTTGGATAACAGCGCGATTCGGCGCCAGCCGAATCGTTAATAACAGCGGCAATATGCGCCAGTGATAACGATATTTGAATTATTTGAGTAGGGGTTCACATGCAGGGCACCAGAATTCGGCTTTTGGTTGGTGGATTAGTGCTGGCAAGCAGCTTTGGTCTCCAGGCAGAAACGCTGCAACCGGATCCGGCCTGGCAGGAAGGCAAGCTGGATAATGGATTTAACTGGCAGTTACTGGCCACACCGCAACGCCCCAGTGACCGTATTGAACTGCGGCTGGTGGTGAATACCGGCTCGCTGGTAGAGAGTGCGCAACAGGCCGGCTTCAGCCATCTGCTGCCGCGTCTGGCGATGGTGCACAACACCGCGCTTGATAACCATCAGCAGCGCGCGCTATGGCAACAGGCGATGGATCCTCAGCATCCGCTGCCACCTGTGATCACCTCCTATGATTCCACCCAATATAATCTGAGCCTGCCGAATAACCGCCCCGAGTTGCTGAAAGAAGCGCTGAACTGGCTGGCGGCCACGGCAGGCAATATGGCCATCACCGAACAGGTGGTCAATACCGCGCTGGCGGCATCGGATCCGGTGGCGACCTGGCCGAAAGATACCCAGGATGTCTGGTGGCGCTACCGCCTGAAAGGCTCCGCGCTGCTGGCGCATGACCCCGCAGCGCAACCACGCGCGCCGGTTGATTTAACCCAGCTCAATGATTTTTATCATCAGTGGTACACCCCGGATGCGATGACGCTCTACGTGGTGGGGAATGTTGACAGCCGCAACCTCTCTGAGCAGATCAATAAAACCTTCTCGGCGTTAACCGGTAAACGTGAAACGCCTGCGCCACTGCCCACCCTGTCGCCGCTGCCGCACGAGCCGGTAAATCTGGTCAGCAGCAGCATGACGCAGGATCGCCTCTCGCTGGTATGGGATACGCCGTGGCAACCGATTCGTGACTCCCAGAATCTGCAGCGTTACTGGCAGGGCGATCTGGCACGTGAAGCGCTGTTCTGGCATGTCCAGCGTGCGCTCAGTGACAGCAAGGCACAGGGCATCCAGGTGGGATTTGATTGCCGTGTGCTTTATCAGCGTGCGCAGTGCTCCATCAACCTGGATGGACGCAACGAAAATCTGGCGCAGAATATGAATCTGGTGGCGCGTGAGCTGGCAAACGTGCGTGACAAAGGCTTGCCGCAGGAGGAGTTTGATGCGCTGATGGCGCAGAAGCTGCTGGAGCTGAACAAGCTGTTTACCACCTATGCCCGCACCGATACAGATGTGCTGATGAGCCAGCGCCTGCGCTCCCAGCAGAACGCCGTAGTTGATATCGCACCTGAGCAGTATCAGAAGCTGCGTCAGACTTTCCTGGCCGGCCTGACCCGCGAACAGTTAAACCAGGAGCTGCGTCAGCAGCTGACGCAGGAACTGATGATGGTACTGATTCAGCCGGAAGGCGAAGCGGAAACCAACGTGAAGAGCCTGCAAAACAACTGGGACAAAGTGATGGCACCGCCAGCGGCACCGGCGACCAGCAATGAAGCCAGTCCGCCGGATAGCAACGTCAAAGACGTTCCGCCAGCCGCATAAAGTCAGGTTTTTGCCCTGAGCCACTCGGTCACTAACATCGGCCAGCTGGCGAGGGGCAAATCTGCCACGCCGCGGATACCAAATCCGTGCCCGCCTTTCTGATAGAAATGCACCTCTGCCGGGACCTTATGCTCACGCAGTGCGCCAAAAAACGCCATGCTGTGATTCACTGATACATCATCATCGTCGGCTGCGTGGATCAGCAGCGTTGGCGGCACCAGCGGATGAACCCGGGTTTCCATTGAATAAGCATCAATGGTTTTCTGATCGGGCCAGGCACCCAGCAGGCGGGTTCTGGCTCCTTCATGGGCGATGCCGTCCCGCATGCTGATTACCGGATAGACCAGGACCATCGCATCCGGACGCGGCGAGAAGTTTTCTGCGCCATCCTGCACCGGATAGAGTTTCTCTGCGAAACGCGTACCCAGACTGGCAGCCACGTGACCACCCGCCGAAAAGCCCATCATGACGATATATTTACCATTCAGGCCGCGCTGCGCCCGTTCACGCAGGACGCGTACCGCGCGCTGAGCATCGGCCAGCGGCGCGTCGGGACCTTCGTGATGTCTATCATAGGGCAGACGATAGGTCATCACCGCCAGGGTGTAACCCATTGAGGTAAAGAATGTCGCCAGGGCGCTGCCTTCACGATCGATCATCACGCGCTGATAGCCACCGCCCGGTGCGACCAGCAGGGTAATCCCGTTTGATTCGACCGGATGCCAGATCGCCATCTCCGGGCAACGTACGCCGGTAGCGGCCCGATCGTAAGGCTCATACTCTTTTGCCATGTCGACAATCTGCGGCTGTGCGCGCGAATCGCTGGCGCCTGGCGCATCACCGTGTGGCCAGATATTAATAATTTCTGTGTGCATAAATAGATCCTGATGCGGGGAATATTTTAATTGTTTTGTTCGCGGCCGGAGAGAACAGCGTCCTGCTGTCTTTTGATTAAAAGATGGTCTTTTTTCAGGCAGTCGTCCATCCGAAAAGGGGGGATCTGACCAGATTCGGACTATGCCTGGTGGTGGATCTGTTTGTTTAACTTATTAATTTTAATCAATAAATTATAAGAGAGATTGAAGGGGGAGACCGCAGGGGATCTGTTATTAACCACAATTTTTCCGCTTAAGGTAAATAGCTGGCACGGCCCGCTTTATTAGCCGCAATTTACCGGATATCACGCTGTGCGTTCTTAAGGCGACATAATGATTTTAGCGTCAGGATCACACCGCCACGCTGCAGGGGCTAACGTGCCAGTCTCATCTGGGAACGGATAGCATCGGTTACAGTCACGCAGCCAGACATTACCAGCAGCCTAAAAAAATGCGCCCTCGGGCGCATTTTCTGGCATCGGCACGATCAGTGCCTGTATCAACGACGCTGGCTGCCGCTCTGTCAGTCAGGCATCGCCTCTGCCGGAATAATTGCGCCGCGATGCTGAATCACGGTGCTGGCAGTCAGGTGTCCGCGCTGCGCGGCGACCTCTGCAGAGGCGCCGGTCAGACGGCGAGCCAGATAACCGGCACTGAACGAATCACCGGCTGCGGTGGTATCGATCACTTTCTCTTTCGCCAGACGTACCGCAGGCACATCAATCAGCGGCGCATCGCCGGCGACCACCAGGCAGGAGTCTGCACCGCGCTTAATCACGATTTCGCTGGCACCCGCCTGAAGGGTACGCGCGATAACGTCATCCAGCGGCTCTTCGCCCCAGAGCAGATGTTCATCATCCAGTGTCAGGAAGGCGATATCGGTGCAGTTGAGCATGGCGCGATAAGCGGCCTGCGTGCTGGCCCGATCGGCCCATAAACGCGGGCGGTAGTTGTTATCGAAAATCACCTTGCCGCCATTAGCCCGGCAGCGCGCCAGCAGCACCATCAGCTTTTCACGACTGGCAGGCGGCAGAATCGCCAGGCTGATGCCGCTGAGGTAGAGATAATCGTAGTGCGACAGCTGTTCAGCTATCTCTGCGGATTGCGGACTGTCGAGCCAGTAACGCGCGGCGGCATCACTGCGCCAGTACCAGAAGGTGCGCTCACCGTCGGCATCGGTTTCAATGAAATACAGGCCCGGCATTTTATTATCGAGCCGCTGAATCAGGTCGGTATTGACCTTCTCCTGCTGCCAGGCCGCGATCATTTGATCGCTGAACGAATCCGTACCCAGCGCAGTGACATAATCGACCCGTAACTGCTGCTCATCAACCTGGCGGGCGAGATAAACGGCCGTATTGAGCGTATCGCCGCCAAAGCCACGTTTAATGTTCTCACCCTTTTCGGACAGCTCAATCATGCATTCGCCGATGATGGCGATTTTTTTCTGCGTCATGGTTTCAGACCTGTAGTGAAATATCGCCTTAGTCTCGCGTCTGGTATGGCAGACGTCAATGGTTTTAAAACGGCGTTTTAATTTACCTTTTAAGGTGGCCATTAGCCCTGGTCTCGGGGATAAACGCCGGGAATGTCGGCTTTTTTTACCGCTTATGCTAACGAAATGGCTGAGAAACCCCTTTTTCTGAATTGAATCATCTTACTATCCCGCTTCCCTGATGCTGTTGCCCGCGGTCTCGACTATCTTTAACGCAGACCGTGAATGTGCAAGGAGAAAGCGTAATGTCGCGTACCGGGAAAATAGTCAGCTGGGTAGCAGGAATTCTGGTGTTGTTGATCGTGGTGATTATCGTCGTCATCGCGACCTTTGACTGGAATCGCCTGAAGCCCACCATCAATCAAAAAGTTTCAACCGAGTTAAACCGCCCCTTTGCGATACGCGGGGATCTGGGTATCGACTGGGCACGAAATCGCGACGAAGCAGGCTGGCGGCGCTGGGTGCCGTGGCCGCAGATCCATGCGGAAGATATCATGCTGGGGAATCCGCCTGACATTGCTGACGTCACCATGGTACATCTGCAGCGGGTCGATGCCACATTGTCACCGCTGTCGCTGCTGCACAAAGAACTGTTCATCCCGTGGATTAAATTGCAGCGGCCGGATGCGCGTCTGATCCAGACCGCGGATAAAAAGAACAACTGGACCTTTACCCTTGCCAATAGCGGCAAGGATGAGAAGAGTGCTGCGCCATCGGCCTGGTCATTCCGTCTGGATAATATTCTGTTCGATCAGGGCCAGATTCGTTATCGCGATGCCATTAACCGCGCAGATGTCACGGTGCAGGTTAATCCGCTGGGTAAACCGGTGCCGTATACGCAGATTGCCGGAGGCAATGACCAGCAGAAGGGCGCAGGCGACTTCGTCTTTGGCTGGCAGGCGAAGGGCACTTATAACAATGAGTCACTCAGCGGCGACGGTAAGATTGGCGGCATGCTGTCACTGCGCAGTCAGAACACCCCGTTCCCGATTCAGGCCGATCTGCGCAACGGCACCACCCGCGTTCAGGTGACCGGCGGTCTGCAGGATCCGATGAACCTCGGCGGGCTTAACGTGCGACTGCGCTTCTCGGGCGATACGCTGGCCAATCTCTATGGCCTGACCGGCGTCCTGCTGCCTGACACGCCACCTTATGAAACCGACGGCCATCTGATTGCTAAATTCAGCGGCGAAAAGGGCGCGGTCTACCGCTATGAGAAATTCAACGGACATATTGGCGACAGCGATATTCATGGGTCGCTGATCTACAGTCAGGTTAAACCCCGCCCGACACTCAGCGGCGAGCTGACCTCTGAGCAACTGCGCATGGCCGATCTGGGGCCGCTGATTGGCGTCGACTCTGGCAAAGGCAGTGAAAAAACTGCGCAGGCCAAAGCCCGGCGCGGGGAGAAATCGAATCAGCCCGCAGACCGCGTGCTACCACACGATAAATTCGAAACCAAAAACTGGGACGTGATGGATGCCGACGTGAAGTTCAGCGGCAAACGGATCGAACACAGCAATTCACTGCCGTTAAGCGATCTCTATACCCATTTACAGCTGAAAAACGGTGATCTGCTGCTGGACCCGCTGCGCTTTGGTGTGGCGGGCGGCAATCTCAACAGCACTATCCGGCTGGAGGGCGATCACTCGCCGATGCGTGGCCGGGTTGATCTTCATGTCCGTAAGCTGCAGCTGCGTCAGCTCTTCCCGAATGTGGAGGCGATGAAGAACAGCCGTGGCCAGCTCAATGGCGATGCCAGCTTTACTGGCACCGGTAACTCCGTAGCCGATCTGCTGGCGACCAGCAACGGGCAACTTAAGCTGCTGATGAATGATGGTCTGATCAGCCGCAGCCTGATGGAAATTGCCGGACTCAACGTCGGTAACTACGTGGTGGGCAAACTGTTTGGCGATGACCAGGTGCGCATCAACTGCGCCGCCACCGATCTCAAACTGCAGAACGGTGTGGCGACGCCTAACCTGTTTGTGTTTGATACCGAGAACGCGATTATCAACGTGTCAGGCAACGCGAACTTCGCCAGTGAGCGGCTGGATATGTCGGTGAATCCGGAGAGTAAGGGCGTCCGCATCGTAACGCTGCGCTCCCCGCTCTACGTGCGCGGCACCTTTAAAAATCCTGATGCGGGCGTGAAAACGGGGCCACTGCTGGCACGTGGTGCTGCTGCCGTGGCACTGGGCGCAGTAGTCGGCCCGGCGGCGGCGCTGCTGGCACTGATCTCTCCTAGTGATAACGAAGACAACCAGTGCAGCACCGTCCTGCAGCAGATGAAGCAGAAGAAGTAACTAGTTGCGATAGAGTACTTTGATAATGTGATAACCAAAGCCGGTCTTTACCGGCCCGTAAGGCGTCAGCAGCGGGCAGGTAAAGACCGCTTTATCAAAGGCCGGCACCATCTGTCCCTGCCGGAACTCGCCCAGATCGCCGCCATTCCGGCCGGAAGGACAGGTTGAGTGCTTCTTTGCCAGCTGCTGGAAATTGCCACCCTTCGCCAGTTTCGCCAGAATCTCTTTTGCCTGCGCTTCCTCTTTGACCAGGATGTGTAAAGCCGCCGCGGTTTTCGCCATGTTGGTATCTCGGTTGTGTATAATTGCCGCCCAGTATAAACCCCTTTCTTTTGATTCAATCAGGCGATTTCTCCTATGCGTTTAAACCCCAGCCAACAACGTGCCGTCGAATTTGTTACCGGTCCCTGTCTGGTGCTGGCGGGCGCGGGATCGGGCAAAACCCGCGTGATTACCAATAAAATCGCCCATCTGATCCGTGAATGCGGCTATCAGGCGCGCCACATCGCCGCGGTGACCTTTACCAATAAAGCTTCGCGCGAAATGAAAGAGCGTGTGGCGCAGACGCTGGGCCGCAAAGAGGCGCGCGGTCTGCTGATCTCCACCTTCCATACGCTGGGGCTGGAGATCATCAAACGCGAAACCGCGGCGCTGGGCATGAAGTCAAACTTCTCGCTGTTCGACGATCAGGATCAGCTCGCCCTGCTGAAAGAGCTGACAAAAGAGTGGCTGGAAGAGGATAAGACGCTGCTACAGCAGCTCATCTCCACCATCTCGAACTGGAAAAATGATCTGATCGATCCGCAGGGCGCCGCCGCGCTGGCGCGATCGCAGCAGGATAATATTTTTGCTCACTGCTACGCCCTCTACAGCCAGCATCTTAAGTCGTGCAACGTGCTCGATTTCGACGATTTGATTCTGCTGCCGACGCTGTTGCTGCAGCGTAATCAGGAGGTGCGTGAACGCTGGCAGCAGCGTATCCGCTATCTGCTGGTGGATGAGTATCAGGACACCAACACCAGCCAGTATGAACTGGTTAAGCTGCTGGTGGGGGCGCGGGCGCGCTTCACGGTGGTGGGCGATGATGATCAGTCTATCTATTCCTGGCGCGGCGCACGCCCGCAGAATCTGGTGCTGCTGAATCAGGATTTTCCGGCGCTGGAGGTAGTGAAGCTGGAGCAGAACTACCGCTCTTCGCAGCGCATACTGAAAGCGGCAAATATCCTGATTGCCAATAACCCGCACGTCTTTGAGAAGCGGCTCTTTTCGGAGCTGGGGCAGGGCAGCGAGCTGAAGGTGCTTACTGCCAACAGCGAAGAGCATGAAGCGGAGCGGGTCACTGGCGAGCTCATCGCGCATCACTTTATCAACAGGACGCAGTACAAAGATTACGCGATTCTTTATCGTGGTAACCATCAGTCCCGGACCTTTGAAAAGTTTCTGATGCAGAACCGCATCCCTTATCGCATCTCTGGCGGTACTTCGTTCTTCTCACGGCCCGAGATCAAAGATCTGCTCGCCTATCTGCGCGTGCTGACCAATCCTGAGGATGACAGCGCGTTTCTGCGCATCGTCAATACGCCGCGCCGTGAGATTGGCCCGGCCACGCTGCAGAAGCTCGGTGAGTGGGCCAACCTGCGCAGCAAGAGCCTGTTTAACGCCAGTTTTGATGTTGGTCTGGGGCAGACGCTGAGTGGCCGTGGTCTGGAGCATCTGCAGCGCTTCACCCACTGGCTGAATGAGATTATCCAGCTGACCGAACGTGAGCCGGTAAACGCAGTGCGTGATTTGATTCGCGGCATCGACTACGAAAGCTGGCTGTTCGAAACCTCCGGCAGCCCGAAAGCCGCAGAGATGCGGATGAAGAACGTCAACACGCTGTTTCAGTGGATGACCGAAATGCTTGAGGGCAGCGATATCGATGAGCCGATGACGCTGGCGCAGGTGGTGACGCGCTTTACCCTGCGCGACATGATGGAGCGCGGTGAAAGTGATGAAGAGCTGGATCAGGTGCAGCTGATGACGCTGCACGCCTCCAAAGGGCTGGAGTTCCCCTATGTGTTCCTGGTGGGCATGGAGGAGGGGCTGTTACCGCATCAGAGCAGTATCGATGAAAATAATATCGAAGAGGAGCGTCGCCTGGCCTACGTGGGGATCACACGGGCACAGAAAGAGCTGACCTTTACCCTGTGTCGCGAACGCCGGCAATATGGCGAATTAATCCGGCCGGAGCCGAGCCGTTTTCTGCTGGAACTGCCGCAGGACGATCTGCAATGGGAAACTGAGCGCAAAGTGGTCAGTGCGGAGGAGCGGATGAAAACCGGTCAGAGCCGGGTGGCCGGTCTGAGAGCGATGCTGGATAAGGCGAAAAAGAGTTAAACCAGTGCAGGAGGCGAAAGAGATTCGCCTCACGCGACGGCAATTACGACAGGGTTAATAACCAGTGGACGTAAGACTGATAATGGCTTTCCTGCTCCAGCAGCTCACTGCGCAACGGATGGGCTTCCAGCCAGCCCGCGGGCAGGGTCAGATGCAGGGCATCATCGTCTGCCTGTAGCCGCACCGCAGGCAGGGTGTCATCGCGACGGCGGGTGGAGAAAATAATCGCCAGCCGCAGCAGACGGCACATCCGTTCTGCCAGCCGCGGCGGCAGGGCGTTCTGCTGCGTCAGCAAAGCCAGATCGATGCTGCCGCTCTGGTTTTGCAGTAAACAGGCCAGCAGCTTCTTCTGCGCCGGTGTGAAACCAGGAAGATCGAGGTGACGCACCAGATACGCCGCATGCTGCGGCGCATGACGGAAGTCAACGCTCAGGCCGATTTCGTGGATCGCGCAGGCGCTGAGCAGCAACTCACGACAGCGCTGATCCAGCTTCCACAACGTGGAAACCTGACGGAAAAAGCTCTCCGCCAGCTGACGCACGCGATCCGCCTGCTCGACATCAATGCTGAAACGGCGCTGGACGTTGTGTAGCGTGCGGGTTCGGATATCCCGGTCGATGGGCAGATGCAGCATGCCGTAGACCAGTCCTTCACGCAGTGCGCCGCCCGCCAGCGTCATGCTATCGATACTGAGCTCCTGGAAGATGGCGATCAGAATCGACAGGCCGCTGGGAAACACCAGCGCCCGCTCCAGCGTCAGCCCTTCGATTTCCAGCTCTTCCAGTTTGCCGCACTGAATGGCGCGCTGCTTCAGCTGCTGCAGCTTATTCAGCGTGATGCGCTCATCCATCCCCTGCGCCACCATGATCTCCTGCAGCGCCTGAACCGTGCCAGAGGCACCAACACAGGCCTGCCAGCGCTGCTCACGCAGTTGCGCTGCAATAGGCTGGATCATTTCACGCGCCGCCAGCTCGGCCTGGTCAAAGTTCTCTTTTGCCAGATGACGATCGCTGAAGAAGCGCTCCAGCCACGTCACACAGCCCATCGACAGACTGAACAACACCGACGCGTGCGATCCATCGCCGGTGGCCAGCTCGGTGCTGCCGCCGCCGATATCGACCACTAAACGCTGGTCGGAACCGCCAGTAGTGTGGGCCACGCCCTGATAAATCAGGCGCGCCTCTTCTTCACCGCTGATGACGTTGATGGTACAGCCAAGGATCTGTTGGGCGGTGTCGAGGAAGGTCTGCGCATTGGCAGCCAGACGCAGCGTGGCGGTCGCCACCACGCGAATCTGATCGGGGGGAATATCCTGCAGTTGTTCAGAGAACAGTCTGAGGCATTGCCAGCCTCGCGACATCGCGTCGGCTGACAACAGGTTATTTTTATCCAGACCGGCAGCAAGGCGAACCTTGCGCTTAATTTTTGCAACGGTCTGGATACTGCCAGAAACCTCGCGCACCACCAACATATGAAAGCTGTTAGACCCTAAATCAATCGCTGCATAAAGTGACGATGCGCTTGGCATGGTGGCCTTAACCTGAACGTTTACGGTTGTTGTTGCGTGGAGCACCGCGACGATTGGCGTTATTCCCTCCGCGACGTGGGCCATTGCCGGAACGGCTGCGTTGCAGACGCTTAGGCGGTGGTAAATCCGTTAACAACGCTTCGCTGCTGTACTTGCTGACCGGGATGCTGTGGCCGATGTACTCTTCAATCGAAGGCAGATTCAGCGCGTACTCTTCACAGGCCAGGCTGATTGAATGACCGCTGGCGCCTGCACGACCGGTACGGCCAATACGGTGAACGTAATCTTCACAGTCGTCTGGCAGATCGTAGTTAAAGACGTGGGTAACAGCCGGGATGTGCAGACCGCGAGCAGCCACGTCAGTGGCGACCAGAATATCCACATCACCTTTGGTGAAGTCATCCAGAATGCGCAGGCGCTTCTTCTGAGCAACGTCGCCGGTCAGCAGGCCGACACGATGTCCATCGGCAGCCAGGTGGCCCCAGATATCTTCACAGCGGTGCTTGGTGTTGGCGAAAATAATGGCGCGATCGGGCCACTCTTCTTCCAGCAGGGTCTGCAACAGGCGCATTTTCTCTTCGTTAGACGGATAGAAAAGCTCTTCCTGAATGCGATGGCCGGTTTTCTGTTCCGGTTCCACTTCCACATATTCAGCACTGTTCATGTGCTCAAACGCCAGTTCACGGACGCGGTAGGAGAGGGTCGCCGAGAACAGCATGCTCAGACGCTGAGTCGCCGGCGGCATGCGACGGAACAGCCAGCGAATATCTTTAATAAAGCCGAGATCGAACATACGATCGGCTTCGTCCAGCACCATGACCTGAATAGCACCGAGGTTGACGTGATTCTGTTTCGCGTAGTCGATCAGGCGACCGGTGGTAGCCACCAGAATATCAACGCCCTGCTCCAGCACTTTAAGCTGTTTGTCATAACCGTCTCCGCCATAGGCGAGACCCAGTTTCAGGCCGGTTGAGGCGGTAAGGGGTTCTGCATCTGCATGAATCTGCACAGCAAGTTCACGCGTCGGCGCAAGAATTAATGCCCGTGGCTGGTTAACCTGACGACCTTCCGCCGCAGGATGAGAGAGAAGATGATGAAACGTTGACGTCAGAAACGCCATCGTTTTGCCGGTACCGGTTTGCGCCTGGCCTGCAACATCACGCCCTGAAAGCGTAAAAGGCAGAGCTAACGCCTGAATCGGCGTGCAGTATTGAAAGCCTTTAGTATCAAGGGCTTCCACCACTTTTGGGTGCAGGGCGAAGTCGGAAAACTTCTGTTCAGTTAAGTGTGTTTTGCTCATAGTGTGGTAGAATATCAGCTTACTATCGCTTTACGAAAGCGTATCCGATGAAATAAAGTCAACCAACATTGGTATATTTTACGCCAATTCGCCAGGCATAATCTTGTGGAGTAAAACATGAGCAGCGATAAAATCGTTCATCTGACTGATGACAGTTTCGACACCGACGTGCTGAAAGCCGACGGCGTTACACTGGTAGATTTCTGGGCTGAATGGTGCGGTCCTTGCAAAATGATCGCGCCAATCCTTGATGAAGTTGCAGAAGAGTATGATGGCAAGCTGACCATCGCTAAGCTGAATATTGATGATAACCCAGGCACGGCACCGAAGTATGGCATTCGTGGTATCCCGACGCTGCTGCTGTTTAAAAATGGCGAAGTCGCCGCGACCAAAGTGGGCGCGCTGTCTAAAGGCCAGCTGAAAGAGTTCCTGAACGCCAATCTGGCGTAATTCAGGGCTGAATGTCCGGCAGTGGTGAATTTATCTCCTGCTGCTGGACGTTCGCTTTCAGGCGTGCTAATTTACCAGCACTGCATTACGAACTTACCTTGTAGTTAGCATCTAAAAGTTTTCCCTTGTTGAACCCTGTCGCCCTGTACCTTATAAAGATAGAACGGTTCAGCAATCTTACGGTTAGCTCCAACTCTGGCATCACATTCGGACATCTCCCTGCATACCGATCGCCATTCCATACGATGATCGTCAGGAAGAGCCGAAAAGAGCCATTAACGGCATGGATTAGTTGCCATACCATTCACGACAAACATTCCGAGTATTACCCCGAGTTTAAGAACCCATCACTATGAATCTTACCGAATTAAAGAATACGCCGGTTGCTGAGCTGGTTACTCTCGGCGAAAATATGGGACTGGAAAACCAGGCTCGTATGCGCAAGCAGGACATTATCTTTTCAATCCTGAAGCAGCACGCGAAAAGCGGCGAAGACATCTTCGGTGATGGCGTGCTGGAGATCCTTCAGGATGGATTTGGATTCCTCCGTTCCGGAGACAGCTCCTACCTCGCCGGCCCTGATGATATCTACGTTTCCCCTAGTCAAATCCGCCGCTTCAACCTCCGCACTGGTGACACCATCTCTGGCAAAATCCGTCCACCGAAAGAGGGTGAACGTTATTTTGCGCTGCTGAAAGTTAACGAAGTTAACTACGACAAGCCGGAAAATGCGCGTAATAAGATTCTGTTCGAAAACCTCACGCCGCTGCACGCAAATAAACGTCTGCGTATGGAGCGGGGTAATGGCTCAACGGAAGATTTAACCGCTCGCGTACTGGATCTGGCATCGCCAATTGGTCGTGGCCAGCGTGGTCTGATTGTTGCACCACCGAAAGCCGGTAAAACCATGCTGCTGCAGAACATCGCGCAGAGCCTGGCGCACAACTATCCGGACTGTACCCTGATGGTACTGCTGATCGATGAGCGCCCGGAAGAAGTCACCGAGATGCAGCGTCTGGTGAAAGGTGAAGTTATCGCTTCAACCTTCGATGAGCCAGCTTCTCGCCACGTTCAGGTTGCTGAAATGGTGATCGAGAAGGCCAAGCGTCTGGTTGAGCACAAAAAAGATGTCATCATCCTGCTCGACTCCATTACACGTCTGGCACGTGCTTACAACACCGTGGTTCCTGCTTCAGGTAAAGTCCTGACCGGTGGTGTGGATGCCAACGCCCTGCATCGTCCAAAGCGTTTCTTTGGTGCTGCACGTAACGTGGAAGAGGGCGGTAGCCTGACCATCATCGCGACCGCGCTGGTTGATACCGGTTCGAAGATGGATGAAGTGATTTACGAAGAGTTTAAAGGTACCGGTAACATGGAACTGCATCTCGCCCGTAAAATCGCTGAAAAACGCGTCTTCCCGGCGATTGATTACAACCGCTCTGGTACGCGTAAAGAAGAGCTGCTCACCTCTCAGGAAGAGCTGCAGAAGATGTGGATCCTGCGTAAGATTATTCACCCGATGGGCGAAATCGACGCAATGGAATTCCTCATCAACAAGCTGGCGATGACCAAAACTAATGATGAATTCTTCGATATGATGAAGCGTTCTTAATCCGATACTGCCTGGCCGAACCACAGATTCGGCTTTTTTAGTCCAGATGCGCAGAAAATCGACCTCACGCCACGTCTCAACGTGGCGTTTTTCATTTGTGAGCTATAGGATTGAACACTGGCAGGAGCATTTATAATGACTGTGGTAGCGATGGCGAACTTTTAACCGTTCGTCTGTCTCTTTATGCAGAATTCGGAATCCGACACAGCGATAGGCGCGTTTTTTCGCGTATTGTTGTGCGGGATGTTAGCTGAGAGCGTTTAACGTGAATTTACTCACTATGAGTACTGAGCTTGGTTTAATTTTTCTCTTTTCCCTGGCTTTCCTCTTTTTTGCTCGAAAAGCAGCTAAAAAAATTGGTTTAGTTGATAAGCCTAACTCACGTAAACGCCATCATGGCGCGATTCCGTTGGTGGGCGGCATTTCTGTGTTCGCAGGTATCTGCTTTACGTTTGCCATTACCAACTACTATCTGCCTCACGCGCTGCTCTATCTGGGCTGCGCCGGTGTTCTGGTGCTGGTTGGCGCACTGGATGACCGTTTCGATATCAGCGTCAAGATCCGCGCGGTGGTGCAGGCGATTGTCGCACTGGTGATGATGTTTGGCGCAAAACTCTATCTGCTTAGCCTGGGCTTTATCGTCGGCCCGTTCGAGCTTATCGTGGGGCCCTTCGGCTATGTGCTGACGCTGTTTGCCGTCTGGGCCGCGATCAACGCCTTTAATATGGTGGATGGGATCGACGGTCTGCTGGGCGGGCTCTCCTCGGTCACTTTTGCCGCCATGGGGATCATCCTCTACTTCGACGGCCAGACCAGCCTCGCGATGTGGTGTTTTGCGATGATTGCCGCCACGCTGCCCTATATCCTGCTTAACCTCGGCTTCCTTGGCCGTCGCTTCAAAGTCTTTATGGGCGATGCCGGCAGCACCATGATCGGGTTCACCATTATCTGGATTCTGCTGGAAACGACGCAGGGTCTGAGCCATCCCATCACGCCCGTTACCGCACTGTGGCTTATTGCCATTCCTCTGATGGATATGGTGGCGATTATGTATCGTCGCCTGCGTAAAGGCATGAGTCCGTTCTCGGCTGACCGTCAGCACATCCACCATCTGATTATGCGTGCCGGCTTTACCTCCCGTCAGGCCTTTGTACTGATTACCGTTGCGGCGGCTATTCTCGCCGGTATCGGTGTGCTGGGCGAATATCTGGCATTTATCCCGGAGTGGGTGATGCTGCTGCTATTCCTGGGCGCGTTTATGGTTTACGGCTACTGCCTCAAACATGCATGGCGCGTGGCGCGACGTGTCCGCCGCATTAAGCGCCGTCTGAGCCATCATCGCGAAGCAAAAAACAAATTACCCTGAAAAGAGCTGATAAAGGATACCTCTGCCATGCCTTCTGACGTTGTGGACAACGAACTGGATATTCGCAGCTTTTGCTGCCGTTTATGGCGTGGCAAGCGCTGGATTATCGGGCTGGCGCTGCTGTTTGCTCTGGTCGCCTGGCTGGCCACGCTGCTGCTGAAACAGGTCTGGAGCACCACGGCGATCACCGATCGTCCGACGGTGAACATGCTGGGTTCTTACTATGCGCAGCAGCAATTCCTGACCAATCTGGATGTGCGCAACAACGCCTTAACCCTGGCCGCACCTTCACCTACGGTGATGGATCAGGTTTATCAGGAGTTCACCATGCAACTCGCCTCCTGGGATACGCGTCGTGAGTTCTGGCAGCAAACGGATTATTACAAGAGTCGTAAAACCGGCAATGCGCATAATGATGCCGCGCTGCTCGACGATATGATCGGCAATATCCTGTTCACGCCCGCTGACGCGGCACATAACCTGCCCGATAACGTCAAACTGAAAGCGGAAACCGCAGGCGACGCCAATAATCTGCTGCGTCAGTACATCGCCTATGCCAGTGAGCGCGCCGCGCGTCATCTGAATGATGAGCTAAAAGGTGCCTGGCGGGCGCGTACCGACCAGTTGCAGGCGCAGGTGAAACGTCAGGAAGATGTGGCTAATGCGGTGTTTCAGCGCCAGCAGCATCGGCTGGAGCAGGCGCTGAAGATCGCCAGCCAGCAGGGCATCAATGAGAAACAGACGCGTGAAGCGGGTGAAAATCTGGCAGACAGCGACCTGTTCCTGCTGGGCCAGCCCGTTTTACAGGGACAGCTGGATACGCTGCGCGCTACCGGTCCGGAGTTTGATATCAGCTATGATCAGAACAGAGCAATGCTGACCACGCTGCAGACCGGGCCAAAACTGAACAGCCAGTTCCAGACCTACCGTTATCTGCGTACGCCGGAAGAGCCGGTATCACGTGACAGTCCGCGACGTCTGTTCATGATGATTATGTGGGGTGCCATTGGGGCATTAACAGGCGCGGGAGTGGCGCTGGCACGTCGTCCGCGTCTGATGTCAGACACGCATGAGTGAGAGAAACAGTGTGAAAGTTCTGACGGTATTTGGTACTCGTCCCGAAGCGATCAAAATGGCACCGCTGGTTCAGGCGCTGGCGCAGGATCCCGCTTTCGAATCGCGACTGTGCGTCACCGCACAGCATCGCGAAATGCTCGATCAGGTGCTGCGCCTGTTCAAGCTGCAGCCGGACTATGATCTCAATATTATGCGTCCCGAGCAGGGGCTGACCGAGATCACCTGCCGCATTTTAGAGGGCATGAAAACCGTCCTGCTCGACTTCAAACCGGACATCGTGCTGGTGCATGGTGACACCACCACCACACTGGCGGCGAGCCTGGCGGCATTTTATCATCAGATTCCGGTCGGGCATGTGGAGGCCGGTCTGCGTACCGGCGATCTCGCCTCGCCATGGCCGGAAGAGGGTAACCGTAAACTTACCGGTCATCTTGCCCGTCTGCATTTCACCCCCACCTCCCGATCGCGTCAGAATTTGTTGCAGGAAAATCTGCCCGATGCGCGCATTATCGTGACCGGCAATACGGTCATTGATGCGCTGCTGTGGGTTCGCGACAGGGTGCTGGATGACAGCAATCTGAATGCACAACTGGCAGCGCGCTATCCGTTTCTCGACCCGGATAAGAAACTGGTGCTGGTCACCGGACATCGTCGCGAAAGCTTTGGTGGCGGCTTTGAACGTATCTGCAGCGCGCTGGCGCAGATTGCCCGCCAGCATCCCGAGGCGCAGATTGTCTATCCGGTGCACCTTAACCCCAATGTCAGCGAGCCGGTAAACCGGATTCTCAGCGGCATTGAGAATATCATTCTGATTGAACCGCAGGAGTATCTGCCTTTTGTCTGGCTGATGAACCGCGCCTGGCTCATCCTCACTGACTCCGGTGGCATTCAGGAGGAAGCGCCTTCGCTGGGTAAACCGGTGCTGGTGATGCGTGATACTACCGAGCGGCCTGAAGCGGTCGACGCTGGCACCGTCAAACTGGTGGGAACCGATATCGCCCGAATCGTGGCGGAGGTCAGCAGCTTGCTGACTGACGACGCTGCCTGGCAGGCGATGAGCCACGCCCATAATCCGTATGGCGATGGCAAAGCCTGTGGTCGTATTTTACAAGCCTTAAAAGATAACCGAGCCGAATTATGAGTTTTGAAACCATCTCCGTGATTGGACTGGGATACATTGGGCTGCCGACGGCAGCCGTTTTTGCCTCAAAGGGAAAAAAAGTGGTGGGCGTGGATATCAACGCGCGCGCCGTTGAAACCATCAATCGTGGCGCGATCCATATCGTGGAACCCGATTTAGATCAGGTGGTGCATGCGGCTGTTACGCGTGGCGATCTGCGCGCCACCACGCAGCCGGAAGCCGCCGACGCTTTTCTTATCGCCGTTCCGACCCCTTTTAAAGATGAGCATCAGCCCGATCTGCGCTTTGTGAAAGCCGCGGCGGAGTCGATTGCGCCGGTACTGAAAAAGGGCGACCTGGTGATTCTGGAGTCGACCTCACCGGTGGGCAGCACCGAACAGATGGCCGACTGGCTGGCGGCGGCGCGTCCCGACCTGCGCTTTCCTCAGCACGGCGATACGCCCGATATTTTTGTTGCCTACTGTCCGGAGCGCGTGCTGCCTGGTCAGGTGATGGTTGAGCTGATTAACAACGACCGGGTGATTGGCGGCATGACGCCAGCCTGTTCCGCCCGCGCCAGCGAGCTTTATCGGCTGTTTTTAAAAGGCGAATGCGTTGAAACCAACGCCCGAACCGCCGAGATGTGTAAGCTGACAGAAAACAGCTTCCGTGACGTGAATATCGCCTTTGCCAATGAGCTGTCGCTGATTTGTGCCGATCAGGGGATTAACGTCTGGGAGCTGATTGCGCTGGCGAATCGCCATCCGCGCGTCAACATTCTGCAGCCGGGTCCAGGCGTCGGCGGTCACTGTATCGCCGTCGATCCCTGGTTCATCGTGGCGCAGAATCCTGAATTAGCCCGCCTGATCCGCACCGCGCGCGAGGTCAATGACGCCAAGCCGCAGTGGGTGCTGGACCAGGTGAAAACCGCGCTGGCGGACTGCCTGACACAGACCGGCAAGCGCGCCAGCGATATCACCATCGCCTGCTTTGGCCTGGCCTTTAAACCCAATATTGACGACCTGCGCGAAAGCCCGGCGGTGGGCGTGGCACAGAAAATTGCAGAGTGGCACAGCGGCACTACCTGGGTGGTTGAACCCCATATTGAGCAGCTTGCTGACGCACTGGCCGACAAAGCCGTGCTGGTCTCTGCCGGGCAGGCGCTGGAACAGGCCGATATTCTGGTGATGCTGGTCGATCACCGCGCCTTCCGCGCCATTGATGGCGCCAGCG
>PVMI01010891.1:0-20043 GCA_008528875.1 Aulacorthum solani
TCTTATATTATGCACACGAGTCCTTTCGACTGACAATTATACATATACATATATATTATAACGCATTTAGCAGGTTTCATCGATATTCTGTGCTCGATATAAATAATAATAAGTGCTACGATACTAAGTCCATATTACACATATAATTACTAACATTTATAAAAGAAGGTTTCAAAATTAAATACAATCTTTAACATTCAACAGCATATAATTATATTATCATATCTGTAATAACCGCTGATAGTGCAATCAATAATTATTCGATAGCATGAATGCATGATGGCATATTACTTTTAAGTTATAGATTACGTATCCATCATTACCTATTCATCGTGGTATAGACGTATTAAATAGTTACAGTAAAAAAAAACAGTTTTTTTTATTCATCTTTTTCGTTAACTGTAGGTACAATTTATTAATCAATTACCTAGGTATATTATAAGAAAGAACATATAATCATAACATTATTGACTTATGAATATTTTTTTATTATCTTCGTCGTTATAATAATTGTATAACCCGTCCACTTCATCTGGACACTTAATTTTTTAAATATCACTTTTATATTTTACGATTTTTTTAATTGCTATATTATTTTCAATTTCAATTAAGTTTGATTTTGGAATGAACACTGCACCCGTATTGTATTCTGCATTTTCTGGAGTTCGAATTCGTCATTGTTTTTACCATAGTAGTTAATGCTTATAAAGAAGAGTTCATCAAGAACTAGATATTCAATAAATAGCAGTAGTGAGTGTAGTGTTTTTAACAGTAAACACTAACTTACATTGAACGTTACATTCATTATCACGAAAAATGTTACCTGATGTAACAATTTTTAGTAATAAAATTGGACAGTGGTTCCTTTAATGATTTTGATGTGCAATAAAAAAGCATTTTCCGATATTTGCATTTTAAACAGGTGGTAAAAGACAGACCTTCAAGTTCAGAGTGGAAATTCAAACTTTTTTTTGCTGTACACTTAAACTGAGATACATTCAAACTGAAATACACTTTTTTAGTGTATATATTAAATATTATTTGCCACAAAGAAAGCGGCACATTGTCAAAACCAGGATATTCAGATAGTACACAATATAATTGGTCCTATCGATATTATATAGATATATAAATATATTGTTACTTTGATGTGTTTATTATGAATGTTACATAATTATAAACACTAAGTGTGTAATGCCAATAGAATATAATATACCATAATATACACATCTGTTATATATACTTGTTTGTGAAACTAAGAAAGAAGAGATCAAAAGGAAATGTTGTGCCATTCTGTCCCTTAGAGCAATTTGTATTTAATTTAATATGAGATATTGTCGAGATATACCCAATCCAGCTTTTAATCGATCTGCGGTTATCCTCGGCTACTTGTATTTGATGTCTCAGTGAAAGTTTAAAAATTTTAGTATTTGCAACATGAACTTATTGATTATATGACTAACTTATAATGCCAAGTACTTACGACCAACCTACCTATTATTGTGTACTGGTAACTATTGATAATTATTATTGTTCGTGTTTCCGACGATTGATTTTTATTTTAAAATAATAAAAGCTTAATAGCTGGTTAATAATAATGTGTATACCACAGTCGTACAACAGCAGTCAAATGCAATTATAAATTCATAAATATAGGTGCAATTTTACAATACATTTTAATATAGGCAATTATAATAAATGTGTTTGTTGTTTGTACATCATTACTTATAAGTATATGATGGCATATTAAATTATTAATGATGTGACAATGTATGGTAGCCAATATAAATTGTTAACGATTTTAATATACCTATCTACATAATATTTTATATCTCATTTACTTAGAGCTGATATAAAATAGGTGGCTACCTATTAACTAATAATATTTAGTTGATTTTTTCTCACTCAATAATGCAATCAATTTCATAATGTTTCAAGTGATATAGTGTAATCCTGGTCTCAAATTATTCATATACAAAATTAAGCAAAAATGGTATTAACAAAACGTAAAGCAAAAAAAAACCTATTGACATTAGTCTAAACATTATTTATTGATACCGCGCACATTGCAGACACTCGTCAGTCATCGTCACGCATCGCTCGACTTGGCGCAAGGTTGTGTCGTTTGCAGTGTTGTAAATGTATTACTTTAATTTCGAAAGCGAATAATAAATCATAGGTATTTGCGTTAGGGAAAAATACAGCTCTCTGAGAATCTTTTAGTAAATGGTGAATAATGTTTACGACTTTTTCAGTGATTTTTCACAGATGTTCGGAAACCTATTATAAATAACTACGACAAGGTAATTTTCAATAACACTGATTTGGTTGCAAAAAGAAAAAAGTAAATAATACAAAACTCATAGGGATTTCACATGCTGATTAATTTACACAAAATAATTCGAATTAATATTATTTATCATTATGTAGGAATAAGAATGATTACAAGTCGATGAAAGCGACAAAGCTACAGCACAGCTTGAAATTAAAATATTTTTCGATAAATTACATAGGTACGTTTATTGATAGGATTTTTTTCTGATATAAATTTAAACTACTTAGTATATTAGTTTTATAATAATTTTATGATTTTTATACCACTACTTACTCAATACTGACTTACTTAATAATTTTTTTCTTAATATTAATTAGATTTTAAAATGTATTTCCATTTAAAGTATTACTTTTACATTTTTACAATTGTAATTATTATGGTTTATAAATACGTGCGGGATCGCCTTTTCGCTCAGCTATGAAACGGATCTAAGTAAATGACATTTTAATTCTTAATTATTGCTTATGGGTTATGACTTATGACTTATAAGTACTGATAAACGACACTTTAAAGCTCTTGGCAGTCTTGTTAAGTGTTTAAATAAATATATTCAAATAAAAGTATTCAAAAAGTATTTTTTTCTCAAATACTATTTTAGATACTTTTTGAAAAAAATATTCAAATGCGTGTTAGATTGTTTGTTAAATGTATTTGAATACTTATTTGAAATACTTTGATAATCCTTTATTCGAATAAGTATTCCAAATACAAAATAAAAGTATTCTTAACAAGACTGCCAATTATTGGCTATTTTTAAATCTCAAATTTCGATTAAAAATTGATTTGTGTAAAAAAATTATAAAAAAATTAGGTATACTTTAGATATAAATTACCAATACAATTTTTTTCAATTACAGCAATATAATTGTTAAAAAAAAATCGGTTTTGAATGTTTTTTATTAGTGACTAATACTTTTAATTAATTAAAACATTTTTAAAGTTTTGTATTGATATTTAAAATCGATCTAGGTTTAGATTTCAAGTAATGCACTACAGTCCCGCCATACAAATCAGAGAATGTCTAATTGTCTTCCCTTATTGTACTTTAATCACCGACCTCTCACGCTGCAACAAAGTACACGTCTAAGACACTTAGGAGTGACACTCGACAGACAACCGTCCCTCCAAGGTTGCACGTAAAGCACTAAAAGTATACTATTAAACGACAAAAGCAGGCCGGATTACGTTTCCTCCTATAATAACATCCAAACGTGTCAACTTGAATAATAAATAACTACTTACATTATTATGTACAAGCTCTTTCGAAATCCATTATTGTGGATCTATTACGGTGTACAAAATTGGGGCTCGGTGAAACAATCAAATATTATAATATGTAAAACAAGCTCTAGAAATTCAAATCCAAAACACTCTGGAAAAATCTTAAAAGCTCCCTCCTACGTAACACGTAGTACATAAAAAAAGCCTCTAGTATCCTCTCGTTTCCAATGTAACAGTACTTTTAGGATAAAACAGTTATATTATTACCGTTACATTCACCCTAATCCACTATTTTTGGCTCTTGAAACGAATCGGGTATCAAGATCTAAATTAAATAATTCAGATGATATTATGTAATTAGCCTAAGATGGAGGTGCATGATTTGGGGAATTACCAATGGCCAATGGGTGATTTTCTCTGCACCCACCCATCCTGCAGTAGTCTACAGAATTGTCCGAAAAAAATGTTTGAAACCAAGAATGTCCGTAGTTAAATTATCTAAAAGTAAAAACGTCTGTCATAAAGTACTAAAATATTTGTCTATTATCAAAAAATGAGAGTATTGAAATGGAATGAAAGTGAAATATAAATTAGCTGATTTAAAGTAGAATTGAAAAACATCTAACAACAAAAAAATGTATGTTGATTTTAAAACAAGTTTTATAGAGTATAAAAATAATAAAAGAAGTAAAATTTAATGTTTATTGTTGACCTTTATACATTTTTAGTCATATGTGTTTATTTGTTAATTGTAAGATTTTTATTTTTTTGATAACTATAAATTTTATTTTATATGGCGTAATAAAATGCATGTTATTTAAAAACAATTTTTAATAACATTAATTATCTGTTTATTTTTTTTTTTTTTAATAACTTTGTATTAAATGCTTATTTTTGGAGATATAATTAACATTTTAAATACATTTCTTAAGTACAAAATGTCACATTTGTATAATAATCTATATTTTCATCTGTATTATTAATCCTATTCTTGGTTCTATACATAATTTTGATAAAAACAATTTATTTTGCAGATAAAGTTTACTAAGTGCAATTTTTGATTTTAAACCTTTAACCGTGGACATTTTTACTAAGACTCATCTGAATACTTTATCAGTTTATCATGATCAATTGTATGCAATTAAAGGCATACAAGTAGCCATCATTATTTTTAGGTACCTAAGTTACAAATGGCAATAGTTTAATAGCTTACAAATTTTTTGATATTTTTCATACCTACCTTTACATATTAGATGATTTTTAAATTTTAATATCTGAATAATAAATAATTGGTTAAATGGTTGTATCACAGGGTGTACCCAAATTGCTATTTCTGATATTAAAATCATAATTTTAAGTTTTTGAAACTATTGCACTAGACACAAATAAAATATTTATTTAACTTGTAAGTGAATATTAAGTTAAAACTTGAATGTTTTAATTTATTTTACAACAAAACAAACACTTAAAATTAACACCAGTGTTTAATTTATTTGTTATTTAAGAAAGACGTATCTAAACTTTTGGACTTGAAATGCTTGACGACTATTAATAGATTTAATCAGTAATAAGTAATAATATATTCTAACAAAACAAATTATCCAAGATGTTTATTTTAACTATGTTGCATAAAAATTCTGATGACCGATTTGGTTGTAGAATTGTATGTGTGTGATGAGAAGCGAGAACCGATTCGGATATAATCATTGTAACCTGAATATATTGTTGCGATCCTCGAACGCAGTCAATGACACAGATAAGTATACCCACTACCACCCACATCATCGGCTTGTGGAAAGTATTTAGGCGGGTATACAAATATTATAATAATACAATTCAGATAGGTACAACAACTATTCAGTGAATGATTGAGGTTGTAATACTCTGTAAAATAACAACAACAAAAATAATTATAAGTGGCGTTAAATGGGAAACGAGTAGCAGTGAAGGACAACCCTAGCGTAACTAAACATTAATTTTTTTTCTGTAAAAGGACGTGGATCTCACGCTGCACGATCATCGGTACCTGTACCGTATAATGTATACTAATAATAATATGTAACCCGACCGCTATTTCGAATTAGGCCGAGTGCCGTAACAGGAATGCATTTTGAACGGTCTGTGTTTATCGAGCCGAGGACGTCGAACCAATTTTTTTTAAATTTTTCAGTTGATAATAAAGTAATTGGATTTTTACACTTCAATAAATTTTATATCCCTATGGTAAATTTGAAAATCTACAAATTAATCGTTTAATTTAATCAATAAATTTTAGTATTGATATAAAATGAAAGGTTTAAAAACCATAGTTCTGCAGACAATTTCACTTTTCAAAACTTTTCAGAAAATAAAAATAAATAAAATTTAATTTTTGGAGCTATATTGTATTTTGACCAAAACTAAGTATTCGTTATACTACTATCTTGGAGTTACATGTTTTTAACCAGAAAATAAAAAGCAGCCAGCTTCTATTACTCTTTATAGTTAAACTTCAAGTATGTTTTAAATGTCATTATCTAACTGAAACATTTGTCATTGTGTAATTATTATTTTATTCTAGAGCCTCATTCGATTGGCTTCAATTGTTGTTCTTTGGGTACAACTATTACCAATATATTAGTATGTACCTACATGTTAAACAAAATCAGCCTCATTTACTCATAATAATCGGGAATTCCGTAAAAGGGGGGAGGTGAGCTTATAATGCTCATTACTAGAGCGGATCACTCATTTGCTGGCAATTCCAACAAGACAACTTACGTATATTAAACTAAGCAATTTAACTATAAGAAATTACAAAAATAATAGATCAGAAAATAAAAATGAAACAATAGGATCCTACTCTTGAGCATTTTAAAGTATTCTAAACAAAAATTATTACGTAATTTATTAATTTAATTAAAACCAATTTAATATCTGCACCAAAATTCGTTAAATAATACCAATAATAATTAGTCAAATACAATATAATATTATTACTTATATTGTATTTTTATAAAAACACTGACGGAAAGACATGGATGACTGCAGCTGATAAAAAACGTTAAAGGTTAATTTAAATATGATCGTTTCTAGTTATTGAAAATACATTTTATAATTATGAAAACCATTAGACTTTTATACACTTTATAATAATGTAAGGAACATGAAGACTAAGACTGGTACCTACTTAAAACTTTTTACCAAGTCCCTCCAACTTCACTGATTAATACTTATGCAGTTACGCTTCTCATGGCGAAGACAACTATACAGAATTCTTTGCTGAATTACGTATTTTGATACACTTTTTTAATTGTGTTAAATAAGACATATTATATTGTACATAAACTTTATTAATTTAAATTGAATTGTGTAACTATTTTATTTTGCACACCTATTATAGTAGAAAAATATAGCCACGTACCTACATGAAAATATTAGTAGTATTATAGATACTTATACTTACTTCATGCTAGCTAGCTATAAGCATTTTGCAACGTCTAATATTCTCCAGAGGACTTACGAAATAAAACAAATTTTTTATAGGGACAAATCAATTATAAGTGGTGAAAATAAAACAAAAACAGGTGGATATCACTCTGTTCTACAACAGTAGACTAATTTGATATAATTATCAAATTTGAAATCCAAATAGCAATAAAAAAAATAGTTTTCCTATATTCTTACAGATTTTTTTTGTGGGAATATAAACGACTTAAAATGAGAATTTTTTAAAATTGTCAATTCTTACTTATAAAAACTGAAAATTTTATAAATTTTAAATTTATAACTACAAAATAATTTGCAAATGATTTTGACGAATTTTGTCAAATTTTAAACTTTAAATACTTAAAAAATAAAAATCCCGCCTATATGTATCTTTAATATTTTTTAATATTTATTATAACAACTTGTAAAGAGCCTTGTGTTAAATTTTCAATATATTAGACCCAATTCCAAATTGTTCATAGACGTATAAATTTTAAAATTTTAAAAAATTAAAGTAAGAAAATCGTTTGATGAGAATTACGAATGAAAATCTAAAGTCAACAAAATTGAAACTTTGAACGATCATAAAAAATTGGTTTGACTTTCGGTAATCTTTTTTTTTGTTTAAGATAGAAAAAACTTTGGGGAGTCTTGTATTAAATTTTAAAATCTTAGATATAAATAAAAAAATTATTTGAATTTCTTACTCAAAATAATTTTAAAATGTTTGTGATTTTGACAATGAGAAACGATAAAATATACATTTTGTGGAAATGTCAAATGTATATTATATGGTTAGTAGTTTTTGAATTACAACAAAATGAGAAAATCATTCAATTGAAATTCGTTAATTTTCAGCTAATAATTTAATGTCAGAAAAATATTATAACTTTCGACGCTCATAGAAAATTATTGTGCATTTAAGCTCAACTTTTTTTAAATTTCCATTGTCAATAACTTATGAGGAACCTTAGTATATTGATATTTTATTTCAATATTTATCATGTCTAAAAATAGCTCAAAAATTGTCAATTTATTTTGAAAATCTTATTGTATATTTAATAGGGACTTTCGTCATATATTATCATTTTTTGACAATTTAAAGAATTAATTTTTATCAGTGTTTTAGTTGCAAATAGAAAAACTATCGATTTTATCAAAATATGGGTTTTGAGTAAAGACTTACTAACTTGACCTTAATTTTTTTGTTTTTCCCGAAGTTTTTGTCCTTTTTTGAATTTTCCATTGTGTCCTCTCCACCAAAGTTCCTTTTTAAACCAAGAAAGATATTAAAGTTTAAAATCGAACCATTATTTCAACTATTTATAGTCTATACATACATCATACGAAAAAAATAATAATAAACAAAATATACATAATTGTTGTAAAATCGATACATTCATCTCTCCTCTCAGAATTTAAAATGATTGTTTTATGGTATCATATATTTATCAATAATTTAACTTTATTTTCTGCGTATAATATATAATTGTCATCATAATGAATTATATGATTTGGATTTGAAGGCAAATGCCTTTTTGTTTTGAATAAAGATAGAAAAATAATTCTTGCCTATATAAACATGTGTTTTACTTTGCCATTCTATGTTATCGGGTAAACATTAATTTTGCTTTTTTACATCCTTTTTTTTACCGATAAATGCATTTTTTTCTTTTTTTATATTTAGTGTTAAATTATCAAATAATGTCCACACTAATATTGCATTCGTATTTACGTTAAATAAGTATTGATAATAGCTTTGCAAAGACGACAAGTTATCGACGTTTATGTTTAAAAATACTTCTAATGACTACCTATAGAAACTGCTCACATGAGCATGTAATTTATACATAAATATTAGCGGACCCGACAGACGTTGTTCTGCATGATATTTCAAGCTATTATTACATTAAACAAAGTAAGAAATGAAAGACAAATAATATAATAATTTCACTATTTTTTATTTTGAAATAACATCAATTTTTCAAAAAACAATTCGTTATTATAATCGATAATGTTTGTTTGGATGATTGCAGCCTGGTTTTTTAAACTTTCATTGTCCGACAATTGATCTTCTGCTGATCTATTTAACCAACGGTGCTGGACTAACTGTGAATTTCGAGTCCGTCGACCAATATTTCCTCTTTGCCCACGAAGACTTGTCATTGTTTTATGTACGTAACTTATATGTAAATACAATGCACTTAATATTCACTTAAATTAAATATCAAGAGACACCATACAATAAAATTAAAATGTCAAAATAACGAAACACACATAAAAATAAATAAATAACCTACATACCGACTGCAGCGCCATGTATCGTATTTGTGATTATATTTTTATATTATTTATATTATTTTAATCATCACAATTAATGTACGGACATCGGCATAGATATGAAATTATTATTTTATATTATTATTATTATTTCATCAGCATATAGAGAGTGTGGGATGATCGGTAATCACTGAAATATTTGCAATGTTTGTGAATACAAACCGTCCTGGGCGTCACTCAAACGCATACAAAAAATGTCATTCAAATCGGCCCAGCCGTTTAAGAAGAGTTCGGTGACATACACACGTATAGTAGAATTATATATATAAAGATGATAATAAAAATAGTATAAAAATATTTTTAGTTCAAAACGTTCAAAGCTTACACGGAGATACTTTTTCAAACTGTATGGTTGTACATTTTTTTAACACAAGTTATGTCATTTCAAAACCATATTTTTTTTAATTAAGAGCTGAGAGTTAAATTATGTGTGGTTTTTTCTATGTGTGTGGCTATTATTACTTTTTTGAGGTAACTTAGACTATTGCAATTCAATACCTTTGCTAGTAAAAAGGTTTGAACCTAGTTGCTACTATTATTATTTAGTTAGTACTTTAGTATATACTATTTTTACTATTTATTTTTATTTTTTTTAAATGTATAGCATTTATGATTTTTTTTGATCTTTTCTGCTAGGTAAACATCTGTAAGAAATTGTTCTCTTGATCAAAAACCTGGAAACCCAAACAAGACCCTTTAAGTTGTTATTATAACCTACCTATTTCAACAAATAATAATGAAACATCTGTAGGCATTGCTTTGATTTTTGTCATGGATATTTACAAATAGTTTTGTAGTTAAAAATGTAAAATATAGATCATCAATTTTTATAGGTAGCTAAGATTTAAAAAAATTCAATACAAGGATGCTTATATATAATTGGTGAAACCAAAAAACTTTTCTAATTATTTGAACATTTTTTTTTAAAAGACATTTTTTATCAAACTAGTACATCTTATATATAAACGGAAAATAAGTAACAACGACTATAGTTAGGTGCATATTTTGTTGTAATTTATTCAAACATACTTTTTATGGGGATTTGAAATTTTTGACTGATTGTCCGAGTTTTAGTGATAAATCCTCGTCACGTATTCACATTAATGAAAATTAAATCGTTTTATTCTTTATGAAATATTGTTAAAATTGTAATATCTAAGTCATATTTTCACTTAAGTCTTTAGTTAAATACAGATTGACATATTATAAAAAGTTAGTCATTATTTTTATTTTGTATTGTGTAAGTGTTTCGTAGTTACCTTCAACTTGATTAACTCTACTAATTGTCGATTACTTAAATTATTGATCACAAGGCGTTTTGGATAGGCAATTTGGCTACACTATTGTGGTTGGTTTATCTATATTTTGGTGCCTCATAAGTAAGTCTATCATTCAGTATACAATATACAAGACGTACTCAATGGTGACATTATTATAACAATGTTTTGAAGGTGGATAATTCACAGCGATTACCTACTGAACTTTAAATTTGTTTAAAAATACATTTTGTAATCATAACTTTTGAAATATATTTAAATAGTAGATATACATTTTTTGTTCTTACTAATCCCAACTATAGGAAATGTAATCACATGGAAATTTGACAGTATTCATTTGTAATGTTATAGGTAGTAAATGAAAATCTAAATCTAAAACTACAAATCTCTATAGACATCCCTACAACCAAATTATACACGAAAATGGGAATTACTTCAATATTTGCAATAAATTAAAAATTTTCTATATCATCTGTGAGACACTGAAACGGCAGACAATTTAAATATTAAAAAAACATTACAATATTACCTCTTTTATAATAATAATGAAATATTCTATTTTTATTCTTTCGATTAACTATGAATAGCGATATATTCACAAGGTTTGAGAGCTATGATTTTTACTGGTGATTTTTTGGTAACTATATTTGATTTATTTAAAATTGTAAATTAGCTCTATGAAGTCAGAACTCAAAACAACTAATATTGATGCGAGAAACCTAAGTTACTTTAGACATTTTTATTTATATCAATTTAATATATTCATTAAGTTTACACAGACATGATATAGAATAATATATATTTTCACCAAATATTACCTAGCATAGAAAACTATCTTTATTTTGGCCAAACTGGTTCTTGCTGATTGCTACAACACTTTATATTAAACTAATCTTTTTTTACATTTGTGGTGTGAGTTTACATTGATGTAGTAACCATGTACAAAGGCATTAGTAATGCCCGCAAACATAATATAATATAATATTTTTGTTAGAATCAGAAATGATTAGGTTTGATAAAAACTATTATTTGCTAATAAATTTTATTGTAGGCACACCACAATATTGTCAAATACACTAGTTTTTGTTTTACATATTTATTCATAAAATATATTGTGAGTAAACAAGGCACGTAAATAGGAATTACAGTACGTCACACGATTATGACGTTAACATTATCACAAATACGCCAAAGACAACAATATATTTACAAGTATCTGATGCGTCCGCACAACCAAAATTGTTAAATATAATTAATAATCGATAAGACGACACCAGGGCGGCCACTATTGTTCGACGGCCGCATTGGCTGCGATACTTGGACTGTTGATTACCTCGCCCAGACACTCCAACAACTCCTTTCGGTAGTCGTCAAAGTCGCCATCCACTTCATTGATTGTCTGGTCCTCGATAACCCATAGTGTACATTCCGTGTCACGAATCAGCCGTTCGTCGTGAGATACAATTATGACACCTTTATTGCAAACATAAACAAAATTAAATTGTGCAGTTAGGCTGAAGCTGAAAATAAATCAATAAACTATTCATAAAATAGAGCTTACCTCCTTTGTAATCATTAATTGCTTCTGCTAAAGCGTCAATAGATTCAATATCCAAGTTGTTTGTAGGTTCATCCTGTAACAATAAGAAAAAGATTAGCAACGACATGTCAAAACAATGCAATAAATATCTATTAGTTAATTTAGCACTGTCAACGCCCCCCTAACCCCCACTGAAATGGAAACAAAGTTTTAAAAAAAAGTGCTATATGCATTGGTATTATATTTATTTTTTTAGGAGATATATTATGATGGAACAAATTACATAATGATTTGTGTCGCTTATGATTTTAGATAAGAATTGTTTATTAACATCATCTAGTGTTGTTAGAAAAAAATAAAATATAAATTTAAAATTGTTTTAAATTGTCCTGCTAAATACAAACTATTTAGTGAATGTACCTACTGATTTCTTTTCAGTATTTTCTTCCCAATCTTATTTATAATTTTTAAACACACCCGGTGGGCCCCTTGATATAAAACACAGAATTTCACCTAGAGTTAAATGCTGCAATATCACCGGACTTACCAGTATAATTACGTCGGGAGCGTTCAGACAGAGTTCAGCCAGGGCAACACGAGCCTTCTGTCCACCGGACAGGTCTTTCATGCGGATGGTATGCGCATGGCCAGCCAGCCCGAAAGTACCTAGCTGCTTGCGCGCTTTCTCGTACGGCAGGTCAAACAACCGCATCAGATATTCGGCGGGCGTCTCTTCGGCTGTCAAATGTTCACCAGAATGCTGATCGAACTTTCCAAGTTTCTGTGAAAAATGTGTGTGAGACGATTTGCGATTTCAATCAACTATCAACGAGTGTGTGTGTGTGTGTGTGTATACATACCATTCGATGGTTCATTCGCATTTCGCCGATGGTAGGCTGCAAGTCACCGGTCAATAGTTTGAGGAACGTCGACTTGCCCACACCGTTGGGCCCGACAATAGCTACCCGGGAGTTGAGGTCAACGCCAAAATCGACGTTCTTAAACAACGGCTTCTGAGTGGGATAAGCAAAACTCGTACCTGTGCAATTAAAAGAGTGACATTTTATCTTTTTATAATAATACTATGTCAAGTGAATTAGGTTACTGAAGACTACTCACTGTGCAGACCCAGTATAGGCGGTTGTAATGGACTGGGATCGGGGAACGAAAATTTGACGTTGTAATCTCTGGGCTTCTGTAATAGCTGAGTGGGTTCAGCGTTGTCATCATCGTCCATGCCAGCACCTTTGCCCGGTTTGCCCTTGTTCTTTTCTTGTTTACGGGTCAACACTTCTTTTTGTTTTTTCTCCTGCAATCACACAATATTTTCATTAGAGTCCTGAGTAGCGGCCGGATTGACATCAGATATGGAAAAACTCACGGCTTGCTTCTTGGATTGACCTTGTTGTTTCATTTCTTTCAGCCGTTTCTCCTGTTTCTCGTACTCCTTGATGGTCTCCTTTTTTTTCTGCGAGTACATTTTCTTGAACATACTGTAATTACCTTTGTAATAGAACAATCGTTTCTGGTCCAAGTGAATGATTTCATTACATACGTTGTCCAAAAAGCTCTGGTCATGAGATACAACTAACAAAGTTTTCTTCCATCCCTGTAAATAACTATCAACACCATGTTTAATGAAAAAAGTTCATTTATGCAACACACGCGAAGCTCGATGGGCGAAATACCCGTGGTAGCTGAAGTGATTATAATTGCATCAATAAACTCCAATTGACTCACTTGTCCAACCAGA
This sequence comes from Aulacorthum solani, assembly GCA_008528875.1. NCBI lineage: Eukaryota > Metazoa > Arthropoda > Insecta > Hemiptera > Aphididae > Aulacorthum > Aulacorthum solani. Next base: position 13,935 of record PVMI01010891.1, read on the forward strand.
TGACAGCGTTTAAGTCCAAATGGTTAGTCGGTTCGTCGAGTAACAACAACGTTGGCTCCAGAAACAAGGCCCGGGCAAGGGACACGCGCATCCGCCAACCTCCTGAGAAGTCTTTGGTGGCTCGGTCCTGCATGGCCGCGGAGAAACCTAGACCGGCAAGTATTCGCCGAGCCCGAGGTTCAGCTGAGTCAGCTCCGAGCACTTTGAGCTCATCGTATACCTGTGTCACGAAAAATAAAATGGTGTCATAGAGATACATCGCCAGAATTCCAAACGCCAATGATTTACCCTCCCCCCAAATTACTCACTTCGTTTAGTCTTTCCGTTACGTCTTCACCCGTGCCTTTTTCTTGAGCTTCCTCGAGTTTTTTGCACTCAGCTAGTAACTCTGTACACCGCGTGTCCGCTCTAAGTACGGCCCGAACCGCCGTTGTTTCATCAGCTACTACCTCCTGTTCACAGTATAGGATGTCAATACCCGGTGGCACGTCAAACAGACGCTCGGCAATGTGTCTGAGTAGTGTAGTTTTTCCGTGACTGTGCAAATAGATATTAACGGATATTAATATTAGATGAAGATGACGACAAGTAAATAAACTAACTAATATTGTCACAAAGGCAACAGTGAAGATACAGCCGGTGGGGGTTTGATAGGTTGACATTATAAGCTCAGTACTTACCCATTTGGCCCAACCAGACCGTACCGCCGGCCGTGGGCAATAAGCAGGCTGGCGTTGACAAACAAGTCTTGACCCTTGGCTGCGATGCTAAAGCTATCGATCTTGATGTCGACAGCGTGCTCCATGGCCGCTAGCTGACCCGCCGTTTTTTGAATCTGTGACACCGAAAAGTTGGCACCCAACTCACTATGGCCCTGGCCTCCTTTTTTGGTCATCAAATCCATTTGTTTCTGATACTCCATCTTAAAAGAACAAACGAAACGGTAATTACAATGCAAAACATGTCAACCGATTATTGATAAATGATAATTATTCAAATTATATAATGTGTACCTCTTTTTTTAATTTTTTCTTTTCCTTATGGGACATTTTATCGGATTTGCTTATCTCTTTAGATTTCGACTTTTCTTTGGGCACTTTTACTACCTCCGGTATAACCTCGTCCACAAGTTGGTCTAATTAATGTGCACACATTATTAAAGTAAATTATCATATTCTGCTCTAATGTGCTGTTATACACGATAAAACAATGTACTGGTAAAAAAAGTTCACCCGTATTACCGTCATTTTCACCTTCAGCGTTAATGGACGTCGTCACTGCGTCCTCGGTGTCAGCAACAACGTTAACACATTGTTCAACGGGCTTTTCTTTGATGTCAATAACACATTTTGCTTCCAAATTAACTTCTTCAACATCAACACCAGGCTCGTTGCTCCCATCGTCATCCATGGCCACTAGAATTATCATAAATCGGATTAATTAAGAATAACGACTTGACGGTGGTAGCTCCGCCGAAATTAATTATTAGTACACATAAAAATACAAACCATCAGCAGTAGGCGCCTCCATAAGGATATCTTCTTCGTAATTCTTCTTCTTTTTGTTTTTTTTCGATTTCTTTTTTTTTCCTAAGAGTTTAGCGGCTTCCAGCTCTTCGTCTATATCACCGCTATCTTTTTCGATTTCGTTTTGATCTATAATAGAAATACAGACACAAAAGCGTTCTGAATAACTCCAGTAAATTTAAAAGCATAACTCAGTCATATTGTACTACAGTACAGTATATTATTCTAGTTAGGAACATACCAAAAATTACAACAATTTCAATATAATATGTTGGGGGTTTTTTTTTGGGTGAGGAGGAGATGATTTAAATGAGAACGAGGTTAGACAACTACAATATCTACAAAGCGAAATTATTAGGATTTGTGTATGTAAAAATACCTTAGTAGGATAACCTAGAGAAAACTATAAGTTATTAGATGTGTTACTAGTTGAAAGTATATACATGTATAAGAAAATAACCAATATTCGAACTTGACTCAAATTTCTTTTCAAAATTGAGTACTTGCCAAACTTTAGAATACAGAATCTCATTTGTATAATATTCATATAAAATTGTTAAAATAATATTATTTTTATTGTGACTATATTTCTAAATAATTATATTTTTTAATGTAAGTTTTTTTTTGTTCAACAGTACTCTTCATTTTATCATAATATATTAAAATATGTAACTATCTATTACTAACACAGCATTGAGCTTAAGAAAGGTCGATATTTTATTGTGATAATTTTAATATAATGTCAAATTATATTTTGTCTAATTAAGTGTTACAACAATAATAAAAAAAAATTACAAGCATAATGATAGAGTAATAGGTAAGCATAAACCATTACCTGCTGTAGCTGTCAGTGCATTGTCTTTATTATCGCTAGTGACCTTTTCGACTTGCTTTTCAGTGATTTCTATTACTGTCTGATCATCGTCAGCATTCTTAGCTTGTTCTACAACGTGATCCAAAGGTTTATTGTCATCACTAATTCTGACAACATCGTCTTGAACTATAACAACATGCCATAACTTTCACTAATATCCATTTATATAAATCTATCTACACAGTGATACATTAAGATGGGAAAGATGAGTAAAATTTTGCCTTCGTGGACGCCACCAAAAATATAAAAAAATATATTTAATATTTCATTAGGTACTATATTGTACCTAATTTGTACTATATTTATAGGCATTTTTTTTATTATATTCTTGTATTATAAAGATTAGAAAATCTTATCTTTGATTTACCAGCATTAAGATTGTTGTTTACATTAATAGGAACATGAAAGTTATTATTTAGTATGACTTTTACTGTACATGGTTGTGTAACTGAAATTATATTTTAAATTTTAATGAAAAATGTCTGATAAAAAACAAAATTATAATAGTGATAGTCGACATTTTTACTTTTTATATAGTGCATAAATCATTTTTTAATTGAATAAAATGGAGAATATATTTTTCTTGTGTAGAGAAATAGTCTAGATATTTAAACAGTTTAACATTAAGAAGTACTATGAATCAAAGCACCAAGACAAATTTGCAAACTTAAAAGGTATATTTTTATCTATAAATTTAAATGTATTTTTAAATAAATAAAAAAATGACATTTTTGGAAATATTTAATTTTTTTTTAACACAAAAATAAACAATGGGCGATTCTAAGGCTTAGTTGAGCCATAGGTTGGAAATCACTGAATTCTAACTCACTCTCGCTGTTAAAATAAAAATCTCTAAAATTAATAATATTAATACACTAGTGCCAAGTAAAAATAAAATTAAGAAATATTTGGAATAGTCCTTTTACAATTATATAATAATAGTTTATTAGTTAACTAACCCAGTGTGCCATCATCATCTTCTTCCAAATCAAAATCTTTCTTTTTTCTTTTGTTTTTTTTTGAAATTTTTCCAGTTTGAATTTTTGTCGGTTTATCATTATTGGCTTCTTCAATGGGTGATATTGAAACCATACTAGGCAATGTGTTAACGTCTTCATCGGCATTATCAACATCAATATCATCATCGACTAAAAATATTAAAAATAAACAATAATATTATTAATATTATAACTTCACGAACGATTATAAATTCAATTTGAAATAACCTTGACTTAATTAAAAAATATATATTTTTTTTTTTTTAAACCAATGCAAAAATAAAGTATTTAAATACTTATTCACGAGCAGTTTTGAGTTTTGATAGAAATTATAAGTACATAAGTATTAAAAATAAAATACAAAATTATTAAAAATTATAGGTAAGTAAAAAAATATTACTAAATGTTGCTTTTACTAAACGTTATACACTTATGGTAACATAGAAAATTGTATGCTCAGCAGATCACTTTTATTTCCGCTAGGTTAAAAATAGATCAACAAATATAAATATCGTCGCAAAACAATTTAAACATCATTTAAATTTAAAACATTTTTTTGTTTATTTTTAAAGTTGAATACAAAGCCAAATAACAATAAAATAAAAAAATAAATACGTCATACCATCAAAAATATTATTCTTTATCAGTTTTGTGATGGGTATTTAACTCTAAGATTACTTCATTGAAAAAATTATTTTGAATAAATGCATTTTGTCTATGTTGCACGTAGGCCAGAGAAAGAAAATGTGTGCTGACATCATCTTAAGTACAAACATTTAAAATCAATTCTATTTAATATTCTTATAGAATATCTCAGTTTATTATTATTTACAAATGATTTAAATTTCATACACTTATGAAATTTGCTATTTGCCAATAATATGAAATTGTTTTATCTAAAAGCAACTTGTTATGAGTTATGGTACATCTCAATCATAAGAAGATTTAAATATTTTAGTTAAACGGTATGAAATTAATAAATTATAATTAAATACTAAAACATTTAAAGCTAAAACATTTTCAAGGTCTCAAAACTCTATTGAGATGAAGTTATGATGATGTAAATTGTAAAATAGAACAATTAAAATATTTCAAAACTTGCTTAAAAATTAAAATATCATAGTATTTTGATAGTCTAATAAAAAAGCTTATGAGAAAAATTTTTTAACTGTTGATCACAAATTCATAAAAAAAAAAGTTTTGGGGTCTTAAATAATAATTATATTATCCTATTTAAGTATGTTGAGAGTAATTTTGCATTTAAATACATAATGAAAAAATTAATTAGGTGCTTTAGATCTTAACTATCTAAACCGCTAAGAGTCCTGTCACACATAGCCCCTCAGTAGCAAGACACTGTGAACTACAGCAAAGGTAATCACTGTTACCGTTAGAAAAGTTTTCAAATTGTGGTCGTGGTGTGTGAAACCATCCATATTTAAAAACCAACACATCAATAGTACTGTTGAGTAGTAATGTGTGAAAGGGCCTTAAAAATAATATAATAACAACAGTTAGGCAATTATACCTGCTGAGTCTTCTTCCAATTCTTGTTGATTTTTATTCTTTTTCTTGTTCTTTTTGGAGATCTTATTTCCACGAATTGGCTGTGGGATTTCTTCAACATTGTCATCATCATTATCATTTAATTTTGTATCCGCCAAGAGATCAACTAAATCTATACATTAACAACAACAAAAGAACTATCAAGATTTATGTATAATGTATTATGTATTATAATAGGTACCACCTATTTATTATAAAATAAATACATTTTTGTCATTTGTGAGCTCAAAAATTATTCAACACAAATTAGGATAAATTGAGTGTCTTAAATCATTAAAAAATATCAAATTTATAGTTAGCAAATTTTTATTTAGCACAAAACTATAAAATCAGATTCATTTTAACATTGATTTTAAAAATCTAAGCTAATTAATGTCACCCCTTATTCAAAAAATAATAACCTTTCAGTTTAAAAAATAATATTTTTATTATTATTAAACTGCACTTTTAATGTTATTTAAAGTTCTATAATATAATATTAATTTTAGTAAACTATATGAAAAAATATACATAAGCAATAGCAATTATTTGGTTAATAAAGAAATTAATTAAGAAAAACTGTGATAAGTTGATTATTTAATAAATATATTTACCTTCTGATTCATCATCCCAATCTTGGTTTTTATTTTTCTTTTTGTTTTTTTTAGAAATCTTATTCCCACGGTTAGGTTGCAATGGCTCATTGACAGATGCAACATCATTTACTGCTGAAGCCGCTACAATATCTACCAAATCTAAAAATTTAAAATTTAAATAATAATTTTGGTAATATTTTTTTAAGTACAAATATTTGAGTAGGTACTTATATATTGAAATGTACAGAACTTCAGAAAATGTATCAAAATTAAATATCAAAATATATTATTTAAGTTCTAAACAACATTTATCATTAGGCCACAGATGTTTTTCTACTTTCAACTATTGTTCTACTCGAGGTTCAACTCGAGGTTCTACTGTTCCAACTTAATTGCTGGTTTAAAATGCATTTTGTGTAAGTAAAAATTAAAACATACAATTTTTTTTTACTTTATTAGAATTTTGTTGAACTTACTCATTTATAAAACAATTTAATCTATTTTTCAAATTTGTTCTGGTAATTTTACATCGGTTTTCACTTAAGATGCCCGGTGCCAATGCGATTTTGT
>PVMI01010903.1:0-17281 GCA_008528875.1 Aulacorthum solani
GTATTATTTTATTGGGTAAATATATAATTATTTACTAATTTGATATACTAAACTTAAAAATATTAAGCTAATAAAGTATCTATAATGTATATAAAGAAGATAAACATTTAATTATGTAAAATTTAATACAATTATTCAATTATTAAGTTGTAAATATGTAATATACTTAATTTAGCATAGATCATTGATGTATGTAAATAGATGTTATTATATATTATACCTAGTATATTAGTCTAATTTAATATTAAATATTGCAATTCTAATGATTCATAAATAGAAAAAGGAATTTTAATCTATTATTATTTTTATAGTGGAGTTCAGGCCATTTAATTAATTTAGGTTGGTCAAATAATGAAGAAATATTATGTTGCCAAGATGATGGTTTGGTTTTAATTTATGATTTATTCGGAAACTATCAACATACTTTTAGTATGATAAAGGTTGTGTTAACATTAAAATTCTATTTATATCTACCTATTTTTACTATTTTGTATATTTAATTTAGGACCGACAAGGTGTTAAATTATTAGATGCAAGAATTACAAGTAACTTTACAAGAACTATAGTAGCAGTATTAACAGAAACATATAATATTTATGTTATGAATGATATTACAAAAGTAAAAGTTCACATTTTACCGGATATTCCAGGTATTTTTTTTTAATAAAAAATATTTAATGATAATTTCAATGTTATATATTTTAACCTTGTATAGTAAAACTGTTCTTTATATAATACTTCAGTTTATAGTTGAATAGTTGAAATTAACAAAATACTATCTGATGTATGATTTCTATGAGAGTTGATTGTAAAATGTTATATCCTTTATTTTACTCAATTCACATAAATTACTAACCTCATCACCAAGTATTTTCAGAGTGGTGGACTGGCAACAACTGTTTGTCACTTAGTACCACCAATTCAACCATCTAAATACATGTCGTATAGTATTTGTTAAGCTCATCTTCAAATAATATGCCTTTGTCTCTACTATAAAGTATCTAGAAGGGAGTCAATAATACTTTATTAATGAATCATACAATAACAATAACAAAATATTTTACCGATATTTTCATCATACTTTGATAATCATAAACAAATAATTTGTTAAAATTTATTTTTATAAAACAAATTTATCCTACTTACTAAAAATTAAAAATAATATTTTTAAACACGTATTTTTTATTTGTTTTCTTACAGATATGAATAGTTTGCCAAATTTATGGGAAATAGTATTATTAGAAAGACAAACAAATGTATTGATTTCAACAAATCACTCTTTGTATTCTATTTCTCATGCTGAATGCAAGCAACAAGTATGTTAATGTGTTTATACAAATAAATAAATATACATTTAATTTTTATCACAATTTTACAGTTTATTGGATTTAATGACACAGATTTTAACAATGATGTAAGTCTTACAAATTCAATTAAGAAAATCTCTATTTCAGCTGATCATAAATATATTGCTCTATTAAATAATGACAATATAATTTGGATTGGATCTTCAGATTTACGAAAAGTTTATAGAATTTATAGGAAATCTTTTTCTAGTTCCATTGATCAAATGGCTTGGTAATTATGATTATAATCTTTAATGTATTAAGTAGTCTAATAATTAAATTTTGAATAGGTGTGGTACAGAAGGAGTAGCACTATTTTTTAGATCTGAAGAAACAGTGTTAATAATTGGTAAAATTGAGGATCAAGTATCTTTTATATATACCGACCCTATTTGCTTGGTATCAGAAATTGACTGTGTTCGAGTAATAGGAGCGTTTTCAAATGATATGTTACAATTAGTACCTCATTATGTACAAGAAATTTTTCGTATTAATAGTACTAGCCCTAGTTCTTATTTAGTTGAGGCTTCTAAGCAATTTGAGGTAATTGGCATAAAAAATAATGCCTTAGATATATATTTTAAAAAATATGTTTTTATTATATTTAGAGACGAAACCACCGAGCTAATGAATATATACATTTAGTAAATCAAATGTTGGAAACTGCAGTTGACCATTGTATCAAAGCTGCAGGACATGAAATTGATCCTTCAACACAAAAGTTATTGATGAAAGTTAGTTTTGATATTCCCCATTAGTACAACTTGGAAGTTATAGAAGCTATGTTGAATGTTTTATTATTCTTTAATATTACAAAAATTAAAAGTAACTACAATTTTAATAGGCTGCTCAATTTGGAAAAACATTTCTGCAAAACTGGAATCCAGAACAATATATAAATCTTTGTAGATTACTCAGAGTTCTAAATGCCGTCCGGGATCCAAAAATTGGTATTTCTATAACATATCCTCAGTAAGAATAAAATGTATTTCGTTTAAATATATTATATATATATATATAGTAATATATATTAAACTAATCATATACCACAATAATTTGATTTGTTAACATAGCCTTAATATTTTTGTGTTTTTAGGTTGCAAAAAATATCAGTACAGACATTATTGGATAAACTTGTTGGTCAACGACATTACTATTTAGCTTTACAAGCTTCTTCTTATATTCGTATGTCTAGCAATCTAGGATCCAGCCGTATTTTAACTCATTGGGCCAAATTTAAGGTTAATATTTAAAAAAAAAAATTTAGCAACTTATTAAATTATACTTATATAGTGTTATTTCAGGTAAAACAAACACAAGTAGACAGGGAACAATTAGCAATTACAATTGCTGATAAACTTGGAAAATATTCTGGAGTTTCATATCATAGTATTGCAGAAATTGCTGCAAATAGTGGTAGAATACAACTTGCTATAAAAGTATGTATAACATATTAATAAGCTATGTAGGAGGCATATAATATATATATATTAATCACTAACTTATTTTGTGTCAATGGTCCCAGTTATAATTAATTATTAGAGGTGCCTAGTATACTCAAATTAAAGACATACCAAAATACCTAATATCGCCAATTCTCAAACTTTTTTCATTCAATTTACTTCTTAACTTCTCACCATTATTTTCTGTACCTTCTTCCATCAAATTCCATTGCTCACTGTAGCCGTCACCTACAATGTTATATTATGCACGTATTATATATTATCAAAAACCAGATCATTGTGTGTCGCAAAAGTTACCTGTATATTGTTAATAACATAATACATAATTCCCCGATTATATTACATTTTAATTAAATCAAATTCTCCTTTATTCTGACAAATTTCCTTTTTTTGCAACCTCCTCAATTTCTACCATTTATTGATGAGTTATGGATGCTGCTGCTAATTATACATTTCTATCGGTACTTATTTATAATCAAAGTTTGTACTTGTAATATTTTCTTTCCATACTCTATTGATATTAAAAACTTAAGAATCATACTGTACAGTGATCAGTTTTCATAAAATATGAATTTTGCAATAGCTTTTAGATTATGAAACCCAAGTCAATTTGCAAATACCACTTTTATTAAAATACCAACAAGATAACATTGCCCTGAAGAAAGCCGTTGAAAGTGGAAATACTGATCTTGTTTATATGGTATTACTTCATATGCAAACTTCTATGCCACTTGGAAAATTTCAAGTTAGTTTTAAACAGTTAATTAAATTATTGGAACAGTGATTGTACATTTTTTTAAATATATACTAGTCAAAATTACTAAATTGTTATCTGCATACAATATTTTATTTTTGTTAGATGGAAATAAAAAAAAGTTCTGTTGCTCAAGCTCTTTACATAAAATATTGTCATCAGCAATCAGGGTATTCACTATTGGATATGTATACTCAAGAAGATAATCATGAAGAGTTAGCACTTTATCATATCACTGAGTCGATTAAATCAAATGTAATATTATAAGATTTAGCATATTATTTTCATGAAGTGTAATTTATTTTAATTTGATACTGTATGTATATCATTTTAGAATACTAAAGAAATGTCTGTATCAATTAATGAAGCCATTAATTGTTATAAAAGAACAAGAGATGAATTTTCATTGACTACTTGTGAAAGCCAAATAAAGTTAATACGATATCAAAGCAGTTTAGAAGAAAAATTGAAAAATAATTTTCGTAATTTGACATTACATGATACTCTTTTAAAGTTAATAGAAATAAATGAACTGAAACTTGCTGATAAATTACGTTCGGAATTCAAAGTCCCTGAAAGAAGGTGAATACAATATTATTTTTATTTGTTTAGTTAAAAGTGACTGAAATAAATATATTTTAATTTATTTTAAATCAATACTAACAAATGAGTATTTAGTATTGAAAAGAATTCTCAAGTAAACTCCAAAGTACTATTATGAATATAACTAAATTATACAACTCTAATACCTAACATACATGATAATAATGACTAATAATTTTATCTCTTATCTAGTATCAACCATATAATAATATATACTGTTGCTATAAAATGCTGTCATTTTATGTAATTTAATAACTAATATATTTTTATTGGGTTTGATTTATATTTTAATCTTATTTTTAGATATTGGTGGGCACGATTAACTATATTAGCTAAGCAAGAAGATTGGAATGAACTTGAAAAGTTATCGAAAGTAAAAAAGTCCCCAATTGGATATGAGGTAAAAAAAATAAATTAAATTTGATACCTTTATTTTGCATAATTTCTTACATTTTTTTTAACACTTATTTTTAGCCATTTGTAGATGTCTGTATTGAACATGGAAACAAATTTGAAGCATTAAAATATTTACCTAAAGTTAGAGACGATCTTAAACAAAATTATAGTACTAAAGTAACGTCTATGCCTTGAACTTGTTCCTAATCAAAATGTTGTATTGGTATTAATAAGATAGGTTAACCTTTATCATTTTAAACAATTCAATTTTGTAAATGTCCATATTGTTAAAATTATTTTCATGTTACATGGTTTCTTATTTTATCATACTATTTAAGAATAATTTAATATTCAACAAGAATTAATTAGAACATATATTTACACGACAGGGTACATGAGGTTATAAGAATGATGTGTCTTTACAAAGGAACACCTCCTATAATACTGTCTTATAAATACATGTTTAAATTAATTCTTATAACATTTTTGGGCTTTGGCTTATTATGTTATAAATAAAATATATAGATACTGCAATAAATTATTATTATTTTTATTAGAAATTGTATTATATTAAAATTGTATATAAAAACTATATTGTATCAATCTATTTAAATATTTTATCATATTTTATTAACATTTTAAATTAAAACATTTATAATTTATCATTGAAAAGCTTAAATTATGTTGAACATTTTATTTTATTTTTTAAACATTCGTATTTTGCATTTTATTTTACTGATGTGTGTATTTTCATATGGTTAAAAAAATACACAATTTGGAGTTGATCAATGCATTATCCTCTTGCTCATTAAACCTGTATAGGTTAGCAGCGTATACATATTATTATATATTTGGTATCTATTTTAGATTCCGAGCAGAACGATGAATGTATTGATTTAACAATAATGTATTTTTTTGTGTACGTACAAGAAAAGTAGTTGAAAAAATGTTTTGATTTTCAACTTTATGGGTGGTTTCTGGTAGCAAATTAGTTATAATTGGTATTACTTCCAAGTAGTCCAAATGGAAAATTAATAGTAGTTTTTACCTATTGGTCAACTAAAGGTCAGGACAAACAAAAAAAACATTTAAAAAAATGAGCATTTTTACGAAAAACCAGAATTGTTTTTTTTTTGTTCTAGTAAATAAAAAATAAAAATGGTAGTTACTTAAAACTTTCACCAAATGTTTGTATGACCATTTAACATTTTCAAAATATTATGACTCTTTAGTCTTTTTGAGCTATTTTTAGATGACATTTTTTATTTTTATTTTCCCCCCATAGATACTTATTGATAAGCAATCTTTTTAAAAAAGTTTAAAAATTGAACACAAAGTTCCTCATAACTATTCATAATTCATTTACCAATTAACATTTAAAGTATATTATAAGTATGTTACTATAATATGTCTATTGTCTATATTATAATATGTTTACACACAATGACATTTTCAAATGCCACAATTCCGGCAAAAGTAATTAATATTACTGTATTTCTTATAGTCAAATAAATAAATATGATAGCAATTATATCATAAAATATACCTATCTACTTAATAATATAGGCTGACATATCATTTTCGCTCAGAATCGTTTTTCATATTCAATGACTATATCATTGAATTCAAATTTAGGAGCATTTCACCATACTGTTTGTTTTCTCTTTCTAGCCCACTTGCTACATATACAAAATTATTTTTTATGTTTTTGAGTTATCCTAGAGTAAGACCACCTATCACAAAAATTATAGAGAATAATATTTTTGAGGGTATGACAAAAAGATTTGTTTAAATATTGTCCCACAACAATATGATATCTATTTAAATTTTCAACATTTATTTTTTTTTAAGTCATGTAATAATAACATTTAAAACCAATAATTAAAATTAAAAGTAAAACCCTTAATAATATTACCCTTTATCATTTTTGTAATAAGTAAGTCACACAGTGGTCATCTGGAAGTATTGCACTTCTGTTAACAACCACCTCTAAATAACCGTCATTATTTCCGATTCCTTCAATGATCATTGGGTAGGTATATAATAATAATAATAATAATAATATTATGTTTATTTGCAAATAATTTTCATATTTTACATAGAATATATCATACAAAATAGGTATAATAGATTACAATCAAGACTAACTGTTGGATGCCCTAATGATTATTTGTATGACGATAGTAAGTATAATGTTAGTACAGAAATTGCATTAGCGATTACACATAAGAGCATGTGTCAAGTCAAATGTGAGAAAAAAATGTTAACTCTCCTTTTAGGAACTCCATTATCAAATTTGAAACCACAACATTGGGAGGTTTATATAGTATTAAAAGTTGGGCATTAACTTGTCAAAAAGTTAAAGTTAAGACTTAAGTTGTAAAGTTATTTTTTTAAACCTTTTAACTTAATAAGTTAATTATTTTCATTTTTAAATTATTCTTTTGTATCAGGTGGAACCAACAGACAATACTAATTTGTTGACTCTTTTTCGATTTTGGTCATTTATTTTCTAATAATATATCATCATCATCTGATGTTTGCACACTGTTAACATCTCGATAAATTTTTGTGTAAATCAAAATGCCTTCTAGGTAACTTAATGACTTAAAAATATTATAACTTGAAAAAAAATTTCAAAAAATCTTTTTATTAAACTGAGTTTACTAAGTTAATTTTATTTCCCATCTTAACTTTAAAAGTATCGATTTAAATTTTTCTTTGTTATCTTTTAAATTTTAACTGATAGCAATTTATTTGAATTAATTTAACTTGTTATAGTTGGTTATTTTCATTAACTTGCCAAACCTTGATAACATTTTAATCCATGCATGTAACTTCATTTGTTTCTAAATAATGTTGGAAATATTTCATTATTAGGTACTTATAGCATGATATTTTTGAAACTGATGTTTTATTGGTCATCGCAAACATAGTCTATAGTAGTTAGGTACCTATATAACACTCCGGCACTCCGCAAGTCAACTTCTAACAAAATCGTTCTAGTAACCTACTCCCATCATTCGCCCACTATCATAAACGAAGTATACCTACACCTATATATTAGTTGTTTGACGAGCTTGTCTGTTATGATTTTTATAACATGCAAATTATCAACTTTCGTACCAATCGTACTCATTATTTACTTAGGTGCACCTCACTCGTGAAAAGTACCGTTCGTGTATCGCTGTAAACATAAAAATAGACTCTAGACGGCTAACATAGAAGATCGTGATTTATGAACTAACAAAAATATTGATTTGTTCTAAGTTCTTTAGTCCAAATACATTTACACATAATTACCAAGTGTCGAAACTAATGGCCCTCGGGTTACAATGTAATCGATTTTAACGTTAAAAAATGTATAATTTAATGTAATAATACAACGTGCAAACGTATAAAAATATAATATGATATTTTATAACTGTCAGTTTTTCCATTACTTTATTCTCGCCACCAAATGACGGATAATTATACGCTGTCAGAATCGGTATGATGTGCATCATATAATAACAAAAAAATCAGAGTAGGTACGGGTTTTTTTATAATATATTGTATATACTATTACTTACATGCGGTAATAACAGATGAATCCTCGCCGCAAGTAAAAGTATGTTTCCGTACTTGACCCAGGGTCAATGAAAAATATATAAGAATACATAAAGCGCTTAATTTGTGTTTTAAAAAATATACTTATGAAATAGTCACAACTGCAGCAAAAGCGATATAATTGTATAGGTATATTTGCAAATAGCATACTAACCTAACCCAACCTAACCTAATCTGCGCTCATAATATATATATTTTATTATATTTGATTTGTTCAATCGTTCGAGTAATTTATTTAACAGTTAAAAATTAAAAACATAAATTAACATATAATGAAAAACACACTATAAGCAGCGCTGGTGGTGGCGGTTCAATTTTGTTATAAAACTATAAATAAGTACTTAAAAATGTATAAAGTTTGTTTACTGATATAATATCTATATTACGTATCGTAGCCGATAGGTATTATTATTTTTATTTCTAGTCGTAACATATACTAACATATACCTACCATTATGTTAATCGTTTATGTATAGGTACATGCATCAATTTTTTTAACATATTAGTCATTTTATGGTAATATTATATGGTCAATAAAAAAATGATTTAAATTGTAGAATATAGTCAGTAGCTATAATTTATCAACGTAAGTGCCACCTATTAAACAGCCATACAGGTAAATTTGTACATGAAACATTGAAACATAGGTACTACTAATAAGTACATCTTTATAATTTACTGCTGGGTAGTACTTTAAACTCTGATTGGTTTGAGCTGCTATTAAATTATTATTGAACCATCAAATTGATTCTAAACGAAGCGATAAATAGTTTTAAAAATATATTGTTTTTAATTTTTACTCAGTATACTCTAATCACAAGTTAACTATACCTGTATATTTTTTTTTCAATTAAAAATGTCCAAAGTGTAATGTTTTAAAAATGTTAAACAAAATATTTTTGACGAAATCACATTTTGAAATTTTGAATACTCTGTAGTCTGTAGATAATATTAATCTTTATAATAAAGTGATCAATTGCGAAATATTGCAACGTTTTCATAATGTCCTCTTAATTCTCATGTTTTCCTAATTTTTTCTTAAGTACCTACCTACCTACAGCCATTCTACGCTTCAAAAAAGTCAAAGTCATCATATAATAAATGTATTGTCTCATAACCGTAATTTGTTCACTGATAGCTATAGCTAGGTGCCTAAGTAGATACTTTCGTACCTATGTCATACATACATAAAATAACAATCAAAACATTTTAAGTTTTTTGGTCTATGCTCTAATCGATTATATAATTTGCATTAAACTTCTATCACTTAAATAAATATTATATCTTATATAATTATTTCAGTTATGTATAAAATCATTGTCATTGATATATTTTCTTGCAAAGTTGCAAATCACTTTTTCATATTGTTTTGCTCCTAGTCAATCTTGTCTATTTTTTTTATATAATTACAGGTATATACCAGGCTTAACCATTAATACATATTTCATATAAATTGTATATTTTTAGGTTCTGAGCGACTACAGGCAAAGCATGTAATAATATACCAATATTAATATTTTTTTTATTTTATTATATTAATTTTGCAGGTGGTTCAAAATTAGAAACATATCTCAAAAGAGACATTTGGAAGTGGGGTACGTGGGGTCGTGACGCCGTTCACTTATGAATTATGTAGTTGGTGATATTCTATTAAGTGTAGTTCAACAGTCAACACAGGCCAATAGGATAAAAATGACAAATGTGACCCACTTTTATAATTTGTGTTTGTAAATATTTACACTATAAGTGGGTACATCTATAGATCTTATAGGTACTACAAGTCAAGCACTATGTTTAACAACAGCATTTAGAAACAAGATGTAACAACATCTCTCAGTGATGTAAGCTGTCTTTACAAAAAATACAATAGGTAATCTACTAATCTAAATAATATATGTTACCTTGCTACCACACAATACGAAAAATCGGGTAATCAAAAGGCGGCCTCTATGTTGTTGCGCTTTCCATACACCCATTGCTTGTGTAGTAGAATAAGGTCTAAGGGTACATCAAACCTTCAGAAATTTTTTTTAAGTCCGGCGTCAGCTAATATTATGATATTTGGATCGAAAATCCTTATGGCACAACCCCCAGCCCCCTTTCCCCCAAGACCGAAACTATAGATTTCCATGGCGCCGGCTCTGAATCCCTGCAGTAGGTACTTTAGCAGCGGGTACTTTTCATAATAATAGCATGGAATTATAAAAATGAAACAGTGTGAAAACAGGAATGTGACAGTGGCAACACCTGCAGTTTTCGACAAATTCGATTAAATTGTTTTTTGTAATTAAGTGAGAAATTATTGTAGGGGACTTGTTGGCCAAATATTTAGAATAGCATTGCCATAAAAATGCATTTTCTAGATATGATTTAATTTTCAAAATATTTTGGCTCTTTTTGAGTTATTCATAGGTTATTAATTATTGATTTTTGTTATTTTGTTGTATTTACTTATTAAAAAAATATTTATTATTGTAAGGGAGCTTGAAACTGTTTACCATTGCAATATCGCATGGTATATTAGTATTTTCTACATATATATATGTACACAGTGACATTTTCAGAATAACTAGACTAATTTCCTATTAATATTTTTGACATTTTTGAGAAACAATGTATAGGTACTAAAATATCTAACCGATAAAAAGGGTTAAATAAAAAATCAACTATAATAATATACGAATGACTAAATCTAAATAAAAAAATTGCCTGTTGAAATGAATTATGATTAGATTAACAATTATTTGCACAAATAACTATAATAACAGATACCTTCCAATGAATAATGAATCACATTAGGTACCTTATATAGGCATTCAATTTTAGATAAATAACATTTAAAAAAAATATCTGTCCGTTTTGTTGATGATTGCTCCGGCATCGCAATAATACTAGAAATAATAAAAATTCTAAATAATAGTAAATAACAATAAGGTGTGTGTCATTTTTCATAGAATAAAACTAATACTTAGGTACAATAATAATAATATCAATATAGGTATATAATAAACATTTATAAATTTATAATGTTTACGAACAACGAACAATATTATATCTTTGGTTATCGTGGTGTTACGTGTGTCATTTTTCAAACTAAATTACGCCTACCAGATAATGTATTATAATTAGTCAGTTCAAGCTGATAATTTTATCGGCGTTCGTAATATAGATATTATGCTTTGTAATGGTCTACAATGCATCAATAATGTAAAAATGTAATATACCTACTGTAGTAGGTATATTGATTGTAATTTATAGCCATTAATTTATATTGGTGACAATATTGTTCGTATTCTATTGTATGTAGGTAGGTATATAGTCGTAAATGGTTTGACTATTGCAGTAGTGTCATTAAAACGTGGGCCTTATATTATATTTATTTTTTGTTCAATGGTTCGTTTTACTTTTTGAGTTATCATGGAATTAATTGATCGTACCTAATCTAATATTATATAATCCAAAAAAAAAACGTCTGTACAGTGCACATATATAATAATATATTGCATTTTTTTAACATTCCATTTTTAAATTAAATACTTTTTTAATTAGGTATGAAATTCACACTCGGATAATAATTTTAACACCCGTCTCTTCCGCTCAAAATATTTTTTCCGTATAAGTATAAGTATATGTTTTAAGTACACTGGTTTATCATTGGATTCAAATGTAACACACCCATTTCAGTGAGCTACTCCGCTAGAATGATATACAGCACACAGAGTTCTCCACCTTTTATTTTTGTTGTGCATCTATATACCTGTGTCTTTCATATATATTGTGGTTAAACGTTATAATTACAATTTTGCATTTATACCGAAAATAATCATTTATTACTTGATAGTTGATACGAATACCCAAGTATATAGCTTTGCAAAAAGTTGCAACATTTGGTGATTTGTGTCTATGCTGTACATATAGGTAGAAGTTTAGATTAGGTTACGAAAAATAATTTTTGTGATACCTCTGTGATTTTCTTGATAATTTCGGTTATTTAAAAAAAAATCAAGGATTTTTTAATTATATCTATAATAATTATAATACCTTTGAAACTTGAAATATTGTTGTTTAAATTTTTTTTCTTAATAGACATCAATGACATTAAAAATGTTTTGATTTTCAAAGTATTATATAAAAAAATCGTCTTGTAAAATTTTTTTTTCAAAACTTAAAATCTGCAAAAAAACAAACATGCCTGGGAAAGTCGATTTCAAGTACTCCTGCCGACAAATTCAAATAAGTTTTCAGAGTTCTTTTCGCTTCGCTGGATCAATCGGTATAGGTCTTTTAATGTTGGAAAATAGAACACATCTAAACTTCTATAGGTGTATTGCTCGCGTGTAGGTATTATACTAAGACAGAAAATCATTCATGCTTCCAAGGCTTAAAAAAACTCTAGTAAATGGACTTTAAGGCTAATTATTATGTACCTCGTATGAAACTCATACACTGAATATATACTTTTGTTGAATTGATAAAATCTTGACCTCTGCCCTGACAAAACATAGTCAACATGACAAATCACTGAAGACGTGAATAGTGTATAGGGATTGCTCGTAATAAAATAAACTTTATAAATGAGCGTCTAATGACTTTAATATGGCATTTAACGCGTAATACTTGAAGATCCTATAGGTTAATTGCCCTGTGTTTGACGTAAATACGTAATATAAAATGTGCTGAGTTTATAATTTTAATTGCATTAAAGTCTTTTGGGTACCATTATTTGAACATCTTGGATTATGAAATCTATATATTCACGGAGTCATATGCCTTTTGTGTACATAGTATTTGACAACAATTTATTTTTTGACTTAGCACCTAGACACTTGTAAAAACAAGATTATGAATAAGGGATTGATGTATATTTATCATAATTCAGAAAATCTAACCCAACCTGCAATCCGATTAGAATCAAAACGTTTTAAAATTTATTTGTGTAGATGCAAAATGCCTTTATAATTAACATTTATGCTAAAATAATGCATCAAGAGAGTCAGAAGATTCAAACAAATAAAATAAAACTAACCGATTTAGCTATACTTGAGCGACTCACTCCAATATAAGGCACATCAGTTCAAAAATATTAATACTAAGTATGTATAATATTTTCAAATTGTTTTTTATATTATTTTGAAGCTCTTTGATTTGTTCGTATGATATGATATTTTGAACATAATTCCTAAAAGGTGAAAATGTTGTAGTATACTGTATACTGATTAGGAATTAGAAATAAAATAACCATACAATAATTGTTGTTTTTTTTTGTTCAATGTACAA
Organism: Aulacorthum solani; assembly: GCA_008528875.1. Classification (NCBI taxonomy): domain Eukaryota; kingdom Metazoa; phylum Arthropoda; class Insecta; order Hemiptera; family Aphididae; genus Aulacorthum; species Aulacorthum solani. The sequence continues at coordinate 13,449 of PVMI01010903.1, forward strand.
ATCGCTTTATTGGACTTTAATTAAAGTTTTTACAAATTTCGGGTTTGGAATCATTTTATTACACTTGAGACATTATGAGCATTATTATTTTTTGTTGAATTGCGGTGGCTCTAGTTTGGCTTGGGCCACTTGTTGGGCTACTGCTCGTTGAATGGCCGGGTGGACTCCAGGTCCGGTTGGCTGGTATCCATTTTCGTCAGCTACGTAGGCAACTTCAATTGGAAGTCCTGAAATAATTTTAAATTTATCATTATACCCATATTAGACAGTATAGGTATTAAAAAACACATTAAGTGCGTTTATTATTAAGTCGAATGCCTACAATATATATAATATGATGTAGGTATGTGTTGTACGCAAGCGCATTTCACGCGAGAAAAATATGAAGATTGATTTGTCGAAAGCTTAAATAATATTGCAATATTATATAATATTATATTGTACGACTAACACGTATATTATATACCTATTGTAACTAATTGTCGACGATGGCTAGTATAATGACTTTACCGATAATATAATATATTATCATCATACAAACCCAAATTGTTGTGCACAATAGATATAGTAATGTAATATTGGTACCCTATGTATATATATATATATATAATGTTTTAGTGTTATGCGCTCTCTATTGTCGAACCGCTCGCGTTCATGTGAGCAATTTATTATGTGCAATATCGTTCGCTATATATTATGTTTACAATAATGGTACCATCGTATTATTATTATTTTACGGCGGCCGTATAGGCATTCGAAATGAGAAGTAAAAGTGACGAGAATTCGAATAATTGTATTTTTTCAAGACCATACCGCCGAATCAATCACTGTCGATACGCTGATATTATCATAATACATCGTCGTCCATCGACTGCTTCCAAGTCGTATCTTACCCGTATAGACCGTCTGCTGTATATATCGTGTATTGCATAGGTTGCGGCCCACAGACTCCGGTGGACTGCACTCTCCTCACGCCCGCGAGGAGAGTGGATCGGATAATAATTAAACTTAAAGAGGTTATACATACGAGTCGTCCGTCGCCGTATGTATATGTGACGCTACGAGTCGTCCACCACCACAGATATGTATTTTATATATCTGTGTCTACGACTTATCACTCATCATTTTATGTATTATATTGTGTTATTGTAAGAGTATATACGTGCAGTAATATAGGTACCTTCTGGAGTTATGGCCGAGTATGATCCTTGGACGGCCAACACTGGCGGGTATCCTTGTACGGCTGGATACCTCAGACCACCCGATTCCTGTCGCTGGGTTCCGTCGGCGGACTGGTAACTGTAAGCCGCGCGCCCGACGAGTAATATAATATACAATATTATTATAACTCAATGTAACACGGTATATATGGTTATGTGGGCAGTATATACATTTATGATACCAAGGTATAATATATTATTAGGTTATAGGTGCAGGAAAACACGCTAAAAAAACCGTAACTCACCTGAAAGTGTAACTGCCCTCCGGGGAGATGTCGAACGATTGCTGTAAGATCGGCACGAACTGTCCGTTGTAGGCGGGGTTTTGCCCGTTGTACCGCTGAGCGAACTGCGGCGGCAACACGCCGTTGAACTGCGGCGGCAACACGCCGTTGAACTGTTGCGGGTACACGCCGTTGTACTGTTGCGGGTACACGCCGTTGAACTGTTGCGGGTACACGCCGTTGAACTGTTGAGGGTACACGCCGTTGAACTGTTGCGGGTACGCTCCGTTCGGTCTGAAGCCGTTGAAATAAGGCGATGGCTGCGGCAACAACGACGGTGGTGAAGTCGAAACGACCTGCACCGGTGCTGGCTGCACCGTCTGCGAAGCGCAGCCCGCCACCATGAACAAAGCAGCTATTCCGGCGAAACGCATTACCTGCCGGACGGGAAAACAAGAAAACTCTTTAGATGCGACATTATTGTACGTTGTGCTTTTAGATTATATCTCGTCTGGTGCGCAACAGGCGCGGAGGCGCGACAAAGACGTCGCATATAAGGCTGTTGGAAAAACTCTAAACTCCGCGGGTCTTCAACTCACCACTTTAGGTACAGACATGATTTTTGCAGGTGGAACTGAGAAACTTAGTACGACGACGGTTGTTATATTATATCGGTACTATAGTATATGATATGGTGTCTGTCGGATGAGCTCGTCGGATCAATACTGATTTTTAGATGGCCGAAACGGTCGTTTATAAACATTTTATGGCCGCGACAATCTCTCCCGTCTTGCCTACTCCGTAAATCGCGGCATAACCCTGCACACTGGTTATTGAGCAACGTCAATAATATACCACCGAGACCGAACCGAGATGTTTTCAGACGTGTAACATCATACCCATCACCGTCACTGTGGGTATATTATGTGTACGTATTAATTTTATTAATTGTTTTAACTGTGGGAAGAAGACGTGAAGGAGGTAGTACGCGCAAAACAAATTGCAGTTAAATCCATAAGACACTATCATTATAATGTCATCCACACTACTGCACATAGCGTATATAATATATATTTATATATATTATGTGTAATTCGTGTACATATATTTGTACCTTTATACTAGTTATACTACTAAAAAACGTACGTTACCGAGTTGTACTAACCTAACCTTACCTTACGGGCATGCATATAATAATAATAAAGGTCGTAACAGTGATGACGTTTTATATAATGCATATTATACATGATATATATTTTTTTAATTTTTATATTTTTCATTAATACGTATTATATATACCAACTAAGCCAACCCGTGTGTGAATATAATATATAGGTATATAAGTATATGTTAACCCGTTGGTGAACTATTCAATCAAAAGTGTAAAGACAACTTCAGTATTATGTATACCTACGTGATATTATACTATTATACATATTATATTGCTTAAACGTCTTCGAAAATTCGTGCAAAACATAAACTATTTACTCACGTTTTCGAAACGGATAATTATTATGGTTTTGAAATAATACATAGTAATAATACGAAAGAGTTCATTAAATAATTCATAAGTATAAAAATATAGTAATTACTAAATTACATATCTATATATAATAACTAATGGGTAGAATGATGGATATTTGGTGTTTGAGTTACAGTACCATGATGTTTTTTTTTAAGTAAATGACTATTTTCATTTTAACTTCTATAATATTAGGTACCTAGCACCTACCAACCCTGCACGAGTATAAGTCACTTACCTACCTATGTATTTTTGTTTATAAAATCCTAAAATACAGTTGAAATTTGTAAATGTGTTAATAGTTTATAATGATTAATTTTTGAAAAAATTGTAATATCTATAACTTATAAGTTTAGATATTAATATTACACGTATAAATGTAAGTATTTTATTTTCATTTTTCTTGTCTGTGTACACGATAATAGTAGTCGAAATAATTCTTTGATTTTCAACTTCAGTATCTTTTCCGATGGGAAAGTGAATCTAGTTTATACATTCAGAAGGTCTAAATTTAAAATTCTCAGTAATTTCCAAAAGGAAATACAAAAAAAAAAATTTAAACAAAATCGATTTTGGTTTTTGATGTAACTCTAAAAAAATTACTTTATATACTCGTGCATGCAATTTTCATTGAATGTATAAATTAGTTCTTTCTATACACCATGAGATCTTCAAAATATTTTGACTCTTGTTGAACTCTTAATAGTCATATTCGTTTGTCAATTATTATTAGTTTTATTTATTTAATGTCGATAAAAAAATGATCTCTCGGTCACAATTGAAAATTTAATACAATGTTCCTCATAAGCTGTTGTTAAAAGAAATTTAAAAAAAAAGTTTATCTTAATTCCACGATCATTTTTATGA